>JAVSCE010003940.1:197500-224976 GCA_032199065.1 Smutsia gigantea | reverse complement strand
ACCACCATCACCGCCACCACCATTACCACCATCACCACCACCACCATCACCACCACCTCCACCATCACCACCACCAACAACAACACCATCACCGCCACCACCATTACCACCATCACCGCCACCACCACCACCACCACCATCACCACCACCACCATCACCACCATCACCACCACCATCACCACCACCACCATCACCACCACCATCACCACCACCACCATCACCACCATAACCACCACCATCACCACCACCACCACCACCACCATCACCACCATCACCATCACCATCACCACCACCACCACCACCACCTCCATCACCACCGTCACCTCCTCCACCCCATTATCTCCATCACCATCCTCTTTGGGTGCAGTACGTGGTGTCCAGAGCTGGCTGCCCTCAGTTGCACCTCTGCTGACATGCTCCTGGTCATGTCGAGGTATAGAATATACCACCACTCCTTGACCCTGGGCTGTCCTTAGTGACCCAGCTGACCTAAGAATGTCACCTTCTGGGGAATCTGAGGTTCACGTGTCTTGGGCTTTCAGAACCCAGCTGCTCCAACTGGGAGAAGCTCAGGACATCCAACCCCATGTGGATGAGCCAGTCTGCCACCCCAGCTGAGCTCCCAGAGCACAGCGTCCACTCCCCACCATGGCTGGAGCTGTCTGTGCGGCCAGCACCAGGTCTTCTACTATCTGCTGCCCCAAACCTTTTGGCTGCACCTGCCCAGGAGCCCCGGGCATGGCTGCTCATCCTGAGGATGCAGGGCAGGCACAGGGGGTGCTGCGCTCAGGTGCTCAGTGTTTGGGTGGGTCCAGTGGCTGATGGTGTGGGGGTTGGACTCATGCAAGACCTGGGTCCACGGCTATACCCGGCCGCCTGGCTGTGTTGCCTTGGCCTCCCTCAGCCTTTGGGTCCCATCTATGGAGCAGTGGTGCTCGGGTCGTGGGCCGACATGGCTGCTGTAAGATTGTCCTGAGTGAACTGTGTCGGGGGAAGTGCCCCACAAATGCGGCCACCACGCAAGGGAGGGCTGTGTGGGCACCCAGGCTGCGGGTGAGCAGGGACACGCCCTGAGCTCAGGGGGATGGGTGGGGGGCTGGGAGAGGGCGTCAGGGGCGACACGCCAGGCCCACGGTGCCCAGGGCATGGACCTCCGGGTGGGATGGACAGAACTGTTCCTAAGGCATGTGAGGGTCCGCGGACGGGTCTGCATCCCACTGGGCTGTGCACTGTTCTCTTCCAGTCTCTTCATTTTCTGCTGAGCCCATTGAGGCTGGGAAACCAGGGGGCCCACAGCCCGTGTTCCTGCCATGCCCGCACTAGGCCGTCTTGGGAGGTGCTGCTTCCCAGGGCCTGGCAGGCAGGACCCCGCCTGTGTGTGTGTGCAGCTCGGTGAAGACCAGAGCGCACCCATCCTCAGGACCCGCCGCCTGGCCGTGTGTTCTCCAGGCCTCGGGACCCCGAGCGATGCTGTACCACTTGAGGGAGCAGCAGACACCCATCATCTTACGGTCTGAGCCCAGATAAAAACTCGGGACCGCCAGCACTTCACCTGCGCTCACACACTGCCTCAGGGTCTTCAGAGAGCGTCTGTGTGCTGGCACCCAAGGCCACAGCAGCCGTGTGAGTGGCCCTGTAGGTGTCATTGGCCACCACCAGTGACAGAGAAGGACTCCGATGTCCATGACAGCTGGGACTCGGGCAGCCTCTCTGACACCCTGGGCCCTGCTCTCCTGACAGCTCGAGCTGTGGTAGAATCATTAATTCAGTGAAGATGTGGCTCCAACTCTTGCCCAGCCCTGTGCCCACTGGTGAGGTGGGTGCCCAGGCCATACGCCGTGCCCTGAGATAGGGTGCTCTGGGTGGTTACAGCAGGGAAGGGCTGTGATGGGGTGGCTGGGTGTCTGGGGCCCTAAAGCTCATCAAGCCACAGGGTCCCCCAGGGCACAGAGGCCTGTTCTCTCCTGGGGGCGACTCACAGCCATATATTTAGCAAGACCCACTGGTAACCCTGATGAATTTGCCTTACTGGCTCCTTAGCTGACACACTGATGCAGCCTGCTCACCCCCTGGCCCACCCTGGCTGGTCACGGGGCCCCGCCAGCCAGCAGGTGGAATTGCCCATCCCAGGCCAGCCGCGGGGCTATGGCCCAGCATCGAGAACAGTGAGGACACCATTGCCTCTTACCCTTTAAAATGATGCTTGGTAATGGGGCTTTTTGAGGAACAAGGTAACCCCATTTCCATCAGAGGGAAATGTCCCCGTGCTGGCTATAGGCACTTACAGCACTCAAATGCCGGAGGGTGCATGGCTGGGTGTGTACGGCTGGTAAGGAGAGGCGAGGAAGCCCACCGTGCGCTATAAAGCAGAAGATTCTGACCCCTGAATCCCCATTTAGGAACTCAAGCTTCCCTGAAAACCCTCTGCAGACAGACGTGGTCTGGGCCGCAGCTGGAAGGCATCCTCTCTTCCACAGATGCTCCATACATGGCCTTCCTGATGGAACTGCAATCTGTTGTGTTCTTCTCCCAAAAGGGGCGATAAGACTCAGGAAGACGAGCCTTAGGGAGCAGATGGCGAGTAGAGCCAGAGAGCCGTGTGAAACAGCAGCCGGTCAGTAACAGGACTGAGGCACGCCGGGACGCGCGGGAGGAACCCGTCACATGTATGGCAAAGCCATGATGTGATCAAAGGGTAACTGTTGCTGTAACTCAAATTTTTATAATAATAAAAGACCTCTGTGTTTGCTGAACACTGACGTGTGTTAGTATTGCCGTAAAATGGAGTACTTGATTCTTCATTAAATCCTTGAATGTTCTGACTCTGGGATAAGTAATTTTAGGACAAATAAAATCAGCCATCCAACCCACAAATATTTCCCATGTGCAGATGACAAAAAGGGCCATAGGGTGAATTCCCCTGATTAGACTATCACGTCCAAGGCATAGACGTCTAAATGGAGCCAGAAACCTACTGTGCCAAGATTCTTAACAACATTGTCTGAAACTTTGCTTTACACATATTTTTTTGCATGAACAGAGAATTAAATGGATGAAGAGCTAATGGCTGGTACAGAAGATCGATCGTATTGATGCTGGTTCCATGGACAGGAGAAAGCACAACTATGCATCACAGGATAACCATGTGAGAATCCCGCATGACCTCGATGAGCTGGGCCAATGGTCACTTGGGGAAAAAGCTGCCATTAAACAGGAATGGATGCAAAGTTCCAAGCTTGAGACTGGAGACGATGAGAACTTGCCTCCGTCATGGTGGGCATCGTGTGTTTCCAGAAACCTACAAGGGTCCACTGACTACAAGTTCAGTAGGGGCCGACAGGCTGACCACACACACACCACATGCACCCAGAGGTGGGTGCCCACACTGTCTCCACTGGTGAGGACCAGTGAGCACAGGGCTATCTCGTTTGCAAGCAGAGTCCAGCTGGGGGAAATCCCATTCCCAGAGAGGGACCTTCTGTTGTCTTTCAGAGCAAAGGCTGACTCCTTCTACAGCTGGACCCTCTGAAAAGGAGGCCGCCTTTCAGAGGAAGGACCAAACTCTTCTTCGATGCCCTGTGGCCTCAGAGATGCGCACACAGAACAACCTGGGAGAAGCCAACCAATTTGTCTGAAATTTCAAGTTGGAAACTGTGTTCACTGCCCTGTTTGTTCTTCTATCTTTAGCCTGTATACAGTTTCTAGTCATACGCCACATGGGAGGAGATGTGTGCACCATGGCCTGACCAGCACGTGGCCCACATGTCATTGCAAAGGTCCAAATTCAACAGCACCTGTAAGTCAGGCACAGGTCACGCTGTGGTGTCTACTCGACAGGAAAAGCTTGGGGCCCTAGAAAAGGCAAAAAATTTAGCTTAAACCACAGAGCTGTTAAGCTGAGCCACATGGAGGAGCCGATACTGGGCTTCCCTCAGCCCTGTACACATACGACTTCATAGAGTTCAAGCCGCTAAGAAAGTAAGAGCTGAGGTTTGGGCTCCAAGTTTCTGAATATTAAGTCTAATTCCTAACAAGTAAAAATTAATCCTTTTGGGGGAAAATCCTGTGGATTTTTTTCCTTCCTACATTAGCCCTGAGAGTCCTTTGGCACATATATGGGGCCTCACCCCGTCTGCGGGGGTGGCTGGTTTGGAATTAACATGAGCGTTCTGTGGCCGAGGATGCAGAAGCTCTGGGCTGGTCCATCAGCTGGTCCAGGCTTGCTGGGAGCCCGGAGGAGGGGAATGCCCATCTCAGGACATCTGTGGCCCCTTGCGCCCTATGTCCCTTGTCTCCTTAAACCTTAGAGTTACATTTCATTTCCCCATTTCACGAATGTGAAGCTGAGGTCCAAAATCATACACTGAGGTGGATTGCCACCCACGTCTGTCTGCATTCTTTCTCCCCATCCCTCACCCTACCCCAGCCTCCCAGCTCCCCGGTCAGGGGCCCTGAGGAAGGCAAGGTGCTCCACTGAGAAGGCGGATTTTCCCCACGTGGGAGGAGCAGAAGCTTCTGGAAGCCCCAGGGACGGAGAGCATCCACCTTACAGGTTCTGCAGCCCAGCCCTGAGTCCTCTGCCGACTCCTGTGTGAATCCACTGTGTGCATCTCTGCCTTTTTGATGTCCTCCCAGTGGAGTTCTTCCTTCAAAAGACTCAATGGCAAATGTTTTCAGCAGTCGTTACCTGATTAAACCCCAATGACGCCACAAGCTGGAGCAGTACCCAGCCGCCGCGAAAACTGCCAGGACTGTGATGACTGTGTGTCTGTGCCACCTCGGGACACGATGTCGGCAGCCCCGAGCAGAGCCGAGCATGGCGGGCATGTCTGTCACGAGGCCCTGCTGGTTATTTGTAAGTGACTCATGAACAGGCAAGCTGAGAAGACGCCGTGCGACGCGGCAAGGAATCCTGACCGCCCCGCTGGTCTCCAGAACCTGGAGCTTCGGGGGTGGTGTGTGAGGGGCCCTGCCTCAGGATTGCATGGACGAAGTCCCGCACACAGCCCTGTCGCTGCCCGGGCCCAGCTCCATCCCCGTCCTTAAGACAATGCGGTGGATTTGCCCTGTGCCCGGGGCGTGCTGAGCGACTGATGCAGACTTCACCGGGATCACTGTCCTTGGCCCGCGGCTGTGCTTTCTGTCCGCTCAGCTAAACTTTGTTTCAAGAAGGAACGTCCACCCCCCACCCCATGGGTATCTTGGGCCCACATAGACTTTCTGTGGAAAAAACTTGGGCATCTGGTGTGTGAAGAGCGCATCTCAGGGCACACGGCAGGAGGAGTCACCGCGCGCTGGCTTCCTCCCTATGTGCTTGCGGATCCCCTGCCCTGCCTGCCCAGGCCGCCGCACGGAGGGGCAGCCGCCGAGGCCACAGCAGAGCTGTGCCCTCATTCTCCAAAGACCCTCAGACCTGGGCCCAGCCCTCCACGGACCTGATGTGCTCAGCAGATGCCCTTCTCTCTCTGGTCCATTATTCAACGTGGGCTCTGGAGGAGGGAGGGTGTGCCAGGCACGGTGGTGATGGGTACAGTGCAAAGGGGCGGGGGGCAGACAGAGAACAGGTCCCCAGGTTGAGGCTTAGGCCTCAGGTGGGCTGGTCGGAGCTTTAGACACAGTCTAGAGGGCTGGGCTCAGGGACCCCCCGTCAGAGGCTGTGTGGGGACCTCTTGGGTCTCCATGAGGCACCTTCCACCAGAGGCCCTGTAGCGCCGCTCAGCCCCCTGCCCTAGGGGTGAGGGCCTGGCTTCCAGGGGGCTGATCTGGGCACGGCACGGTGGCCCTCCCACGGGCAGGGTTAGGGTGCACAGTCCGAGCTCCGTGGGCCCCCCTTGCTCTCTGGATTCTCCTGGTTGGCCACGACTGCCCCCTCTCCCAGCATGTCCTGCTCGCCGTGGCAGGCTCTGCACACCCAGGATGGACTCTAGAGAAAGCACTCCCCAATTACTGCTCAGCCAGCTTAGCATTCGTCCAGGAAAAGAAGTGCAGCTAAGTGTCACAGTCAAACCCCAACACACAGCATATTTCCAGGGAACGTTGGTCATGACACCGGATGAATAGAATGGTGTTTGGAAATGAGTAGCAGTGGGGCCCCCGCGACTTCTGGCGTGCGGGGTGGAAGGCAGGGCTCTGGCGCTGGCTCATGTCTGCAAGCTGGACGCTGGCTCCCACCTGCGCTGGCCCAGTGAGCTCGGACCTCCACATCTGACCTGTACCTGCACGGACACACCAGCCCCATGGCCTGTGTTACAGGGCAGGCCAAGCAAGGTGAGCGTATCCCATCAGGGCTCTGGGGCAGACCAGTCTCAGACAGGCAGAGCTCTGGCACATGCACCTCACAGACCTGGAGGAGTGATGGGGGCCATGGGATGCTGGACAGAGCTAAGGAAGGAGGCAGCAGCCCCGGCCCCCAGGACAGGCATGGACTAGGCAATCTCTGCTGCCCTAATCCCGCGCCTCTTCACCTTGTTTTGAAAAACGCCTGCATCCCCAGAGGGCACACGCACAGACTCTGGGAGGGGCTCCTACAGTGGCCTGGAAAGCTTCTGAGTCTTTTCTTAGGAAAGCCTGGAGAATGCTTTATTGATGAGATTCAGAGGAATGGCAGGAGGGGGCCGTGGCATGCAGGTCCCCGAAACCTGCAACAGGAAGCCTTCTGGCCCACCCTCTGGGATGGCACAGAACCATGGCGAGCCCTGTGGGACAGATCATGACCCTGCGGGGGCACCCAGGGGGGCAGAGGGAAAGCTGGGTAAGTGTCAGGTTCTCACGGAGGACAGGACCCTGAGAGGGGAACTTGAAGGTAGAAGGCAACACACCACATTTAGCTTCTCTTACAGGCGGCCGGGAGATGGGAGTGTTTTCATCCCAAGTAGGACTAAAATACTCTTCCTCTGGTGCAAGAAATCAACAGAATTGAGCAGCAGAAACTAGAGGGCAGACCTCAGGGACATCCCCCGAGGGAGCAGGATCCAGGAAGCTGACAGACCCCAGGCCAGGGCAGGAGAGGCACCGTCAGAGGCTGGGCAGCCCAGACAGGTCATGTGCTCCCCCCTGACCTGGGGCAGGGGTAGGGGGGCGACATGGTCTATGTGCCCAGGCCTCAGGCGTCATCCCGCCGGAGGGAGCCCCGCGGCCCACTCCAGGTCCAGGCCCATCCCGGGTGAATGAGGGTGTGAACTGGGGTGTCGGTGTCTGCTCTCAGAGCTCCCAGCTCAGCGGGTGGGAGGGAGCATGCTCTCCTTGACACCAGATGCTTGGGGCAGACCCCGAGCTCCGGGAAGCTTACCCGCCATAGAGCGGAACCAGCTGGCAGGATCCGGAGATGCCAAAGAGAGCAAATGCTGAGCCCCAAATCGAGAGCAGGCCTTACAGCCTAACAATGTGCTCCCCTAACAGGGAGGACAAAGGAGACTTCGCAGGTTGAAATCGTGAAAAGCTCAGGCTTCCAGGAACATAGGAACTGGGACAGTGGAGGCACATCTCACAGCACAGAGAAACATGTGACAGCAAGAAATGGCTCTGCTGCCACCAAAGAGCCTAATTTACTCGAGGCCCCGGCCATTGGAGGACAGGAGAGTCAGCGTCGGCAAGAGCCCACGGTGGAAGTATCGACCCTCCGCCGTCTCCCAGGACTCGGGCTTCAGCTGCATCAAAGGCGGGTTCTGCTCAGGGATGCGAGGGGACTCTCTGTAGGGACCGGCATGGTATGGAGCGTGTCAGAGGCCCAACAATTAAAGGCGTGAGGCAGCCACCAGGGCTAGAGGAAGAGGCAGCTCACGCAGGGCCAGGAATGCAGGCCAGCAGGAAAGGCAGAACTACCTGTCAACTAGGGGGATGGAAAAGGAGGCAGCTCAGGCCAGAAGCTGCAGACTGTCCCCAGTGGGGTCCTGCCCCCTCCCCAGACAGAATAACCCAGTGGTATCCTCACCTGCCTGCAGGAGATCCATTCCAGGGGCCAGAACTTCTGACAACAGGACCCCCGATCAGCATCTGACTCGGCTGAAACCCAGTCTTCTCTCCTGTGCTCTCCGACCACCCTCTCGCCCTCATGAGCCAACGAGCCGTTTGGCCCCAACAGTATGGCTGTCAACCGACGCGAACACCAGATTCTAGGGGTGTGACTTTGTGGGGAAAACTGCAGGCTACTTTCTAAATTCTAAGTGTGGGGCTGGTGCAGCTCTAAAGACGGGCATGGGGTGGACCCAGCCAGGATTAGCTCTTGTCAGGTGGTCCTGAAGGGTCCAGTCCTCCCAGGGAGGGGCAGACCAGGCTCGGCGGCCACTCCACTAGATGTGATTTGAACTCTCATTTCTTTGCATTTGAGCATGCAAGAGTTGGGCTTCACTTAAAAGGCTATTTAATATTTGTACTTAAATTTTCTCCTGAGCCTCTAACAGGGGGAGGCGGCCAGCGCCGTTCTGATTGGCTCCTGTGGGGGTCTGACGCTGTCGTCTGAGGTCCTTCAGCTCAGCGCGTCATCTCTGGCATTTGCATCAAGGAGTTAGGTATAATTTGTGAAGGCAGAACAACGGGCAGTAAACCTTCAGAGGAAGAACACACCTCCCAGCAGGGACCAGGGCAGGACACCCAGGGAGAAGGGGACGACCTTATCAACTGCACACAGGACCCCCGAGGAGACCACTGGCCTCCGCCCACCAAGTGGAAATCACTCCAGGTTCACTACCATTACCCCAAAGGGCTAAGGAAATAATACCTGGGTCCCTATCAGCAGACCTTTCCTTCTCGCTCTTACACTTCCTTCAGATGCGGGAGTAGCATTTCCAGAGCCCCCTGTCCCCCACTCCCACCCACAGACCCTCCCAGGCACCCCCTGCCCCCTGATTCCTCTTGGGCTCAGCAGTGAGAACCTAGTGTCCAGTGGCCCACCTTCCCTGGGCGTGAGTTGAAGGCATTGGCAGCCTGGGCTCCCACTGGCTTGCTCTCCCCTCTCTCTCATCCCCACCATGGTTTGCCCTCCCCACTCTGTTCCCCATCATACCTGCAGAGGGGGCACTGGATCCAGGGCTATGGCCCAGGTATTCGCTTCCTCCTTTAACTGAAATAAAGCCACTTTTGGGGACTCTGTGTGCCTCTTTGCTGTAGGGTTTATGATGAGCTTGGGAGTATGCCTCCTTAAACTCCAGCAGGTAGCTGGGTGTGGACATGGCAGAGGTGCAGGAGAAGGCCAGAGCCAGGCCTGGGAGGGGCTGAAGTCCAGGCGAAGGCATTGGTGTTCCCGGACTATGAACCAGAACCTCTGGAGGCTTGGCAGCAGGGCACCATCTAGTCCAAGCAGACGTCTAGGAAGTCCCCCTGGCAGCTTTGAGGATTCTGGAGACAGCTTTCTGGAATTACAAGGTTGCAAGGACCAGCTCCTCCTGCTTGTGTGGGCCGGCTCCCTCCCTCCTGGCCAGGTGGTCAAACCAAGGGTAGGCAGACCATTGTCATTTTGATGACAGCCACTTTTTTTGCATAACTCAAGATCTCCCACCTTCTATTCTAGAATTTGTATGGTTTTAGCTTTTATATTCAGGTCTGTGATCCATTTTGAGTTCATCATCATGTGTGGTGTGAGGTAAGGGTCTAAATAGGAAGGAAGAGAAAAAAATCAAAGCAAAACCTTAATCAAATAGAAAACAAAAAAGTGGCATAGAAAAATCAATAGAGCTGATAGGTTATTCTTTTAAACAGTCAATAAATTAGATAAAATAGATTGCCAAGACTAACTTCTGCTCTTCAAAAGGCACCTCTAAGAAAATAAAAAGACAAACCACGGACTGGAGGGAAAGATTTGCAGATCATGTATCCAATCAAGGACTTGAATCCAGTATATAGGAAGAATTCCTACAACTGAGTAATACAAACAACCCAGTGGAAAATGGGCTAAACCATGGAATAGAAAGTTCACCAAAGAACACACACAAATCCTTAATATTCACCCAAGAAGATGCTTACTGTTGTGAGTCATTAAGGAGATGCAGGTTAAGATCAGTATGAGATATCAGTCCACACCTCTTACAATGACTACAGACAGAAAGACACATCACTTCAAGTGCTGGGGAAGATGTGGGGCAGCAGGAGCTCTAATGCACTGGGGGGTCACATCAAATGGTGCTCCACTTTGGAAACAGCTTGACAGTTTTTATTAAACTTGAATCAATACTTGCTCCAGGACCTAATGGTTCCACTCCTTGGTACTTACCCAAGGAAAAGGAAATCACATGTTCATTCAAAAACATGTATGCAAATCCACAGCAGTGTTACTCATAAAGTCGAACATTGGAAATGACGCAAATGTCCATCAGCTGGTGTGGCTAAGCAAAGAGTGGGCATCTCTGCCGTGGAGTACTACTAAGCCGTGAGAAAGGGAGCAGCTTCTGACACCCGCACGCATGCAACTGACTCTCAAGGTGACAGTGTGCATGCAAGAGGCCAGACTCAGAGGGTCACAAACTGTCATTTCTTCATATGACATCTAGGGAAAGGCAAAACTGTAGAGACAAACACAGGTCAGTTGTCACCACAGCCTGGGGCTTAGATAAGGACTCACCTCAAGGGCTCGACAGGACACTGCTGGGTGGGGAGCTGTTCCCTGCCTCGAGTGCAGCCGGGGTCACATGACTGTGCATTTCAGAACGCAGAGACCTGTATCCCTGAAAAGGGCATGTAGGAAGAGAGCTGGGAGAAGAGCAGACATAAAGAGACACGTGCCTCACCAGGCCGCTGGCCTCCCTCACTTGGCTTCTCAGCCCACCGCAGTGGGCGCAGCTCCCACCTCAGAAGGCCGCAGCGAAGCATCGTGGACTGTGGGGCTGGAAACCACACCAGGCTTTGGTCTCTGCCCTCAGCCAGCCTGTCCATCTTCACACCCACGAGCCTCGTTTTCCCTCTGCAGAGCGTGGGTCAGAGCCCTCCGGCGGGGTCGTGCAGCTCCGCTCACATGGAGAAAGAGCCTGCAGGTGTGCTCTTTTTGTTAGGGTCGGGCAGTCCTGACTGAGCACCGTGGACTGGAGCTCTCTCGCTGCTCTGGAAGCCGGAAGGCCAGGACCAGCGTGCAGGCAGGGCCGGCTCCTTCCGAGGGCTGTCAGGAGAATCTGCTCGAGGCCCCTTCCCAGTTCTGGGGCCGAGCCAGTGGTCTTGGCATTCCTTGGCTTGGAGAAGCGTCCCTCGATGGCTGTCTCCACTGTCCCCGTGTGCACATCTTGTCCAAATTCCTGCTTTCTGTTAAGGTCAGTAGCCATTTGGATCAGGACCCTCCCTAGTGGCCTCGTCTTAACTGATTCATCTACAACCCTATTTCCAAATAAGGTTACATTCTGAGGTGCTGTGGGTTAGGACTCAGCATGTGACTTGGGGAGGGGGGGCACAGTTCAGCCATAATAGGGACCCCCCGGGATGAGGGGGGTCTTGTGGGAGAACCTAAGAAGGCAAGAACCTCTGGAAGTCCAGGCATCGCATCTCCCTGGAGACCTGCTCATCCCCACCGCTTCTGCCTAGACAGGAGCCGCAGGGAGGCCTGCCTGGGCAAGGAGACGCCGGGACCTCCCACTCACAGCAAACCTGGTCCCTCAGTCTGTTTTCAAACTGTGAGAGTGCAGACCCTGCCACTTGCCTGACTCCCAGTAACACTGACCCAACGTGGCCACCGTCCTGCCCACCAGCTGGGCACGTGCCCGGAGTAGCTCGCAGCAGGAGCACAGCTGGCCTGGCCCCACTCCCCCAGCTTCGGCATGCCCCCGGGACAGGCTCTGGGGCAGCTACGCTAACCCGCTCCTGGAAAGGCTGCTCCAAGCTTTTTAATTGAATGTTTTCAAATTTTGTACTTGAGCCCAGAGGCAACGTACTCTCAGAGGGCACAATTTTACAAATTGGAGAAAAAATAAAATAAAATAAATGAAAGTTCCTTTTGTTCTCTCTCTTTTCTCATTAGATTTCATGAAAGCTGAGAATAACCAGACGGCAGGAGGAAGCTTGAGGAGCTGCAGGGTCCCCAGGCCCCAGAGTCAGGGCCTGCGGCAGAGACCTGACTGGAGGGCTCACCAGGGCAGCGTGGACCAGGACCCAGTTCCCGAGCCCTGCCTCCCCAGGCCCAGTCACCTGTGCCGAATGCCCCACTGACCTGCCTTAGGCAGGTGGGGCTCACGCTCAGCGGCACACGGGCCAACAGCCGCAGGAGGCACGGAAACCTGGTGCCAGGCTGACAGTGAGGCCCCAGAGCATGTGCACACGCACAAACACACATGCACACATACATACACACATGTACCCAGGCATACACCTACATACACACCACATCTACTTATCTCCACACACCCCTCACATACATGTGCACATGTACGCACACATGCACATACACACGTGTCTGCATATGTGAGCACATATGTCCATATACACATGTGCACACACCTCACACTGCATATGTGAGCACATATGTGCACACACCTATACCTGCACACACACACACACACACACACACAATAAGCTATGCCATCACTACTCTGCATGTTGTGCAAACAGGGCCCTTCCACACCTCACACCTAAGGCCCAAGTTCAGCGGGTGGGCTGTGACCAGCCAGACCGACCTGGGATCCCCAGGAGTTTCCAAGCCACATCCTGAAGAAGGTTGTCCTGCCCTCTGGGTGTGCAAACATGAAGAGGAAGTGCAGCCATGCTGGCTGCTCGGCTCCAGCCTGTGGGATGCCCAGCCCCCTCCACAGGCACAGGTGGGGTAAGGTGGGCGGGGAGGGGCTCCGGGCCCCTGCACCCAGCCCCGAGACCCACCATCGAAGGAACTGGATATGCAGAGGCATGAGAACCCTGCAGAACAGCAGGAGGAGGGGACAGTGGCACCAGCTGGAGGCCCACCTCGCGCTCCTGACCGGTGAGTGTCCTGTTCTGTGGGTGGCTGACAGTCTGTGGGTCACCCGGGACCTGGGGTTTGCTGGGTCACCCCATGTCCCCAAGCAAGTCAAAACCCTCCGCCTGTTTGTGGACAAATGGCCCGGGCGGCATGGCACTGATTTCCCAGAACAAGGCATGTGGAACGGGAGGCCTGAGCAGTTGCCCCTCAGGGGTGGAGAGCCCACGATTCCCATGCCATGTTCACACTGAAGTTCCGCCACTAACACACTGCTGTGGAAGGGACTCAAGGCCAAATCAACTCTTCTAAAACTTAAATAGGACCAGTCACTTCCTGTTTAGAAACTTACGGTGATTTTCCTTCATTTGAAGTACAAGCCCTTAAGCAACACTCTCTCAAGCTCCCCTCTCACACTCATTCATCCAAACCCCCGTGACCCACCAGCAGAGCACTGACTTTCCAGTCCTGCCGTGCACACCTCTGAGCCTTTGAGGATGCCACACCCTCTAACTGATGAACTACTATTCATCCCTCAAAACCCACTTTAAATATCCCCAGTGCAGGTACATCCTTTCTTCTCTCAGCAGAGTTTACAGGCCTTGCCTTCATGACCTCACATTCCCCACTGTATCCCGACCGCATGGACCATGAGCTCCTCCACCTCGGGGTGTATATTGTTTGTTGTTAGGTACCCAGGGCACTAAGCTCAGCGCCTTCCCCATGCCATGTCCTCGCTCGGAAGCTCTCTGTTGAATGAACTGTGGTCCTTGATCTCACAACCAAGTTTACAGAGAAAGAACTCCAAGTCAGAGGGGCCACATGGGGTTGCTCCCTGATGCCGTCTTTCATCAGGCCGGCCCTGCTCCATGTGCCACGCTACAAAGTTTGCTGGGGAAGTCTGGGCTCAGAGGCAAAGAGCAGAGATGGATTAGTGAGGTCTGCCGCAGATGGAGGTCGGCGGAGTGGGCGCGTCAGCGTGTGGACGCTCCAGCCGGCCTAGGCTAGCTCGGCGCTGTCCTGGGCTGGGGTGGAAACGCAGGGGAGACAGGGAGCGAAGGGGAAGCTGGGAGGCTGCAGAGGCAGCCCCTCCAAGTCCTTGGCCCACCAGCCTCACACCGCCCTAGATCTCTGTCCAGGGAGAGTCAGCTCCAGAGGCCTGGGGCCTGAGACCATGTTTCCAGGCACAGTCCCCCCCCCCCGAAACAAGTGAGTCTGGCCTTCACCCCACTTCCCAGAATGCTGGTCCTTTGTCTTATTTCCTAAGCCTTTGTCATCTGCCTTTGCCAAAACCCAGGCCTTGAGCAGCAAGGGGGTCAGCTGCCCGCTCCATGTTATGTTAATTGCAGATGTTAGCAGACACAGTGAGGGAGCGTCCTTAAGGAGGCCCCAGCCCATTCAGACCGTGGGCTGAGCTGCTGACGGCTCGTGCCTTTGAGCAGCGGGAAGGATGACTTGGGGCCTGGCTTCTCTCTGCCTCGGCGGTTTCTTCTTTATGTCGCAACCACATGGTGTCGGTGCATCCGGCAGCACGCTCCTCTCTGCTCTGTGCTGCTCCGCTGGGGTCTGTGCTAGCCGGGAGGTTATGCTGCGTGAATGTTTTATCAGGACGTGTGCGTGGGTAAGGAAGATGGGGCTTCTGCAGGCTCTGGCAAAGTGGACCGGATCCTGAATGAAGGGGGTGACACGCTGCTCTATCGTTCTCCTCTCTGACAAATAAGAGATATTGTGAGCCTGGGAGCTTCATTAGAACACAGGAAGGAAAGTAGTTCCTTTCCACCTGTCATGGGCTCCTGACGAAATCCCTCCCTAACTCCTCTGCAAAGTCCTGCCACGGGCCTGCTCTTCCCCACATGCTCTCCCAAACGTGAGGCGAGAACCGGCGAGGACAGAAGTGACAAAAACGGGGGTGGGCGGCAAATTTACCTGCCGGTCATGCATCACAGAGAAAGAGGGAACCGACCCCTCCCCTTCCAGGGGTCCCTCTGGGCTGGGGGTCTTTCAGCACATTGTATGTGGGAAACCGTGGGAAACCGCAGACAGGACGCCGACCTTGGTGGAGTTACAAGCTGGGGAGGACGGGCTCGGCGGGTCTGCAGGTGCCCTGGGGCCCTTCTCCAGGCTCACGAGCACCCTCACCCACCCTGTGACGCAGAAATAACTCAACACAAATGTGCATACATTGAGCAGCCCTGCTCAGACAGTTACAGGCGGGAACAGCTCAGCTGTCCATCTGGTGATGGATGGGACAATCCAGTGTGGGTGTTCATGCACTAGGACATCATTCATCATATAAAACAGCAGACCACAGACACATGCTACCACACGGATGGACCATGAAAACCCTGTGCTCCGTGAAATGTGCTGACTGCAAAGGATGCACATTGTATGATGCCACTGACACGTCCAGAGTACGCAAGCCTTAGACACAGTGCATAGATTCATGGCTGCCAGAAGCTACGGGGAGGCAGTGGAGAATGATCGCTAAGGCAGAGGGGGCTTCTTTTCAGGGTGGTGACATGTGCTGGCACGGAGTGGTGGTGATGGTCACACGACCCTGGGAATGTACTAAGTGCCATTAATCGTGCATGTCGTGTTACATGCATTTCAGCACAATAAAAAATGGTAACTACACCTACATGTCCAGTGATAGATGACAGGCTTCAGAAGAAGTGGTGTCTTTATACATGGAACGTGACTCAGCCATATAAAGGAATGAAATTCTGCAATCTGCAACTACATGGATGGGTCTTGAGGATGTCATGCTAAGTGAAGTAAGTCACACAGAGAAAGACATATACCCTATAACCTCACTTACATGTGGAAGATAAAAGAACAACAACACAGCAAACAGAGCTCATGGACACAGAGGGACGCCTGGTTGCCCGCAGTGGGGGTTGGCGGGCAGGCCAAACCGGTGAGGGGCACAAACGTCCGGTTGTAAGGGAGCCCTGGAGTGTGATGCATGCATGGCGACTGCGGGTAACAATCCTGTGCTGTACATTTGAAAGCTGCTAAAGGAGTAAATCTTAAAAGGTCTCAACAGCGTGTCAGCAGTGGGGGCAGGTGAGCGAAACCCGCCAACCCCCCGTGATGGGCTGCTGTGCGGCACCTGAAAAGGGCTCCTCAGGCAACACCCCGCACAGACTCCGCTTGCCAAAGGGAGTGAAGAGCGGCATCTGCCCCAGCGAACTCTAGCCTGCTGGAGAAGGATCCGGGCGGTCATGCTGCACTGAATGCCTGCGAGTAAGAAGGAGACAGTCCTGGGCTTGGAGCAGCCTCACACGGTCAGCGCCTTGAAGATGCTAAGGAAACCCAGGGTGGGAGCGGGCGCACACGGGCCTCTAGAGCTGGAGAAGAGCTGAGGTGTTCCCCAGAGGGAACCTGATTGGTCAAGCACATGGGGGCAGGGGGTTAAGCTGGCCATTTGCAAACTTGCCAGGTAGTGGGAGCTGGGCTGAGCCTCGCTAATCAGGTCCCGCAGAGGGAGGGAAGCCTGTGATAAGAGGTCACGAATGCATTAAAGTCTCTTCTGTGGGCCTTGGTCTCTTCCTAATGTCCGTTCTTCCTTTCAGTGTGGAGTCTGGCCCTGCTCGGGTCCTGCCCGCTGAGGGAGGCCTGGTGCTCTGGAAAGGCCAGCCCTGGGGTGCATGGACCCCCATGCACCGAGGTATGCAGGCCCTGCTCTGACAGGGGGACTGCCCCAGCTGGGACCAGGTGGGGGAGAAACAGAGCAACGCAGGGGAGAAAAAGGTGTGTCCTGCTCCTGGGCAGAGGACCCCATGTTTCTGAAGGGCCTTTTCTCTGGACGGCCGGGGTGAGAGCTCCAAGAAGCAAGAGGCAAGACCCTGTTAGCAGCGAGATGGCAGCCTGACTCTGATGCAGGAGCGATGGTAACCAGGCCTGCGCTTCCATGCTGGGGACAGCACAGGCCCCGCGCTGGGCGCCTGAGGAGAGGACGCTGAGGACTCAGGGAGACACTGTATGCTCACCGCACATGCTCGTTCACGTGTGTACACATACACACGGATGCGACACACTCATATACACGAACACATATACACATCTGTACTCACAAACATACAGACATGCACATACATACATAAGCCCCATACCCCCGGCACTCACGCACACACACATTCACAGCGTACCCCAGGCCCCTGTCTGCGTGGGCCGTGGACGCAGCCCTGGGCTGGAGTCAGGGGGCCAACAAACCCTGAGCAGGTCCGTCCTCTTCCTGATACCCACTTCGCCAGCTGCAGGCAAGGACCCAGGGCAGAGGGGAGCGCACAGGTGCGGACAGGTGTGCCAACCTGCGGACTGCGTGCCAGGACTTGAGAGCCCGCACCTGTGTATCACGGCTTAAATCATTACCTGTGTGACTGGCTGCCGGGGGCACAACCCGTGCCGTCGGGGATGTGGGGGTGGCAGCCAGACGGAGGAGAAACAGCCTGCACTTTTGTCAGCTCTCATCATTGTGAGCCCCTACCTCAGAGAAAGCAGGGGAGCCGCCACTGTGGGGGGCAGCATGGGAGGTGGGGCAGGAGGGAGGCCCGGCAAGGGGAGCGAGCATCTCCCCTCCTGGTGCAGGTCCCACCTCCCCACCCCCCACCCCAGGCCGGGGCCCGGGCACTCCAGCCAGGCTGGCGCTCAGAGAGTGTACAGACTGGGTGACATGAGCCAAACCACCCAGGCCTCTCCCTCCTTCAGAGCTCAGAGGAACCAGGCCCAGAGCCGGAGGGGCTTGCCTGCCTCCCACAGCCAGGTATCAGATTCAAGCCCCAAATGGGGCATGAGATCATCTGGGATCCACTGCAAATCAGTCTCAGGGTAGAGAAGTTTCTGGAACTGACAAGAGTGATTTCTTTTCTGCCACTGGGGGTTGCTGTGGACCAGGCCTGGTGGCCAGGTGGCAGTCCTGCCCCTGCCCTGGAGGGCAGCTGGGCAGGCCCCCAGCTGGCTTCCTCTGAAAGCGGCTGCCCGATTCCCAGGGCCCGCCTGGACACGGAGTTCCTTCTCCAGGGGCCTCCTGCCCGGGGCTGGGCGCCCAGGGATTATCCTGCTTGCAAAGGGCCTCACAGGGGTTGCGGCTTTGGCAATTCCTGAAAAGAAAGCATGGTTATTATTCATGTCGTGTGTTGAGAAATCTCTATAAAGTTTTACAGCCGTAATGTAAAAGGGGTTTTTATTGGCTTAACATTCTCCCCTTCTCTCCAGGCCCATCCAGGACCTCGTTTTTTGCTTGCTGCCTCCTCGGAGCAGGATCTGCAGGCGCTGCCACTGCGTGCTCCGGAGGTGAGGGAGGACCTGCCGGGACGCAGGCCACAGCCATCCAGGGCACTGACGCCAAGCCCATGTGCTCCCGTCCCTTGCTCAGGCCCAGCCACCCCAGATGACACATGCTGGTCCCAGCTTCCTTCATCGCTCAGCAAATACATTCTGAAGGCCCAGAGGGGGTCAGGTGGCCTTTCCAGTGCTTAGGATACAGAGGTGAGCAAGACAGACACTCATTTTCTGAAGGAAAATAGAGACAATAAGAAAGCAAGTGACTGCACAGACAGTGAACAGGTCTGGCTCACTAGGGCCCCATGCTGAATTTAATCTCTGCTGTGGTCTTTTGACATGGGCAATAGATGTGAACACGTCCATTTCCGTGGGGCCTGACAGGGCAACGAGCAGGGCAAAGAGCGATGGAGTCCAGGCTGACGAGGGCGGGAGCCACTCGCGTGGCTGGCTGGGAAGGCAGGTTTGGAGAGGAACACATGATGCCCCAGCCAGGGGACACCACGGGCCAGAAGAGCTCGGAGTGTGAGGAGAGGCAGGAAGGCGAGGTGGTTAGCACAGGGCCCCACAGAGGGGGAGCACCCAGGAGGGCAGGCGGGCAGGACCAGAATAGTTGCGTCCTCACCCCCAGCGGGCGGCGCCTGGGTCTTGGTGTCGGAGTGGAGGGAACTGTCGGAGTCTGCAGTCGGGTGAATAGCGCTACCTAATCCTCTCTCTTCAAGAGCACCCTGGCTACCTGCAAAATAGAGCAGGAGGCAGGAGGGGCCGCAGACTGCAGAGAGGCTGTTGAAGCAGTGAGGGCTGGGGACCGTCGACGCCAGACATGGGAGCATGGAGGGAACGGCCAGGAGTGGCGGGGAGGGGACGCGACAGCTGCCCACCCAACCATGGGCGAGCCGCTCAGATCAGTCACAGCACTCAGCCGCTGAGGCTCCCGGCCCCACATGCACCTGGGCAATCCGCCTGTTGAGGCAGTGCGGCTGACCGTGGGGAGCTATGCTGACCCTCCCACTTCCCCTCGCACCCGTTGGATCCCAGACAGATGCAGCTGGGGCAGATCCCACAGCCTTCTGATTAGGGCTGATGCTTGCCTCAGCTGCAGAATCACTGGGACAGAATCATGCCTGGAGAAAAATTTAGTAACGACAACATTATGACCAGCCAGTGCGCTATACCATCTGCTTCTTGTGTTCACAGCAGTCTGTCCCCGTCCCTCCGTCAGGGTGGAATGTTACCAGAAAGGACTCTCACTAGTTGTGAGGGTCCCTCTCCTCTTAGCAGAGGGCTCTAGAGAAGCCCGGGCTGGGCTGATGCAATTATACTGGTGCCTTTGTGAAAATATACTGAGAGACCTCTGGCTTCATCGTCCACATGAAAAGACCTTGGAGTCAGGACTCCTGTGCTCCGTAAGGAAAAGAGTGAGTGAACTTAAAGTCAACAATTTAGCTCCTCCGGAGAGCTGAGGTCTCAAGTCGAGCTGCTACCCTGACAACTGGAGAGATGGATGCGGAGAATCACAGCTGAGATAAGCTTCCTGGGAAAGAAGCTGCTGGAGCAGGAACAGCAGGACGTTTGAACACGAATGGCATAGCTCCAGATGCTGAGTGTGGACCTAGGAGGGTCAAAAACTCCTGGGGGCCCAGTCCTTAGTAGACTTTACCACCAGGAGCCCCGAGCTGGGTCTCAGAGTAAAGTCTGAAGTTTGGAGGAAAATCATGCATCAGTGAAGAACTGGGGGAAGCAATCAAATATTGGGGTCCTATTCTCAGTCACAAAGCCTGCTCTCCAGGGAAACTACTTTCCCAGAGCCTATTATCTGACTTCTTCTAGCCCTCTCCTCTCACTAAAGGAAGAATAAAAAAGACTGGAAACACTTCAGAAGCTCACAAAAACTCAAACCCACTAAAAAACTTAAATTTTATCATGATACCATAGAACACTTCCCCTGCCCAACACCTTACCACCCACAGGGCCCAGCGTGCTGGCAGGGGCTAAGGAAGCCAAAGGAGAGCCCAAACATGACAGGAAAAGAAACAGCGCACAATGGCCCAGAGCATCCGGCAATCGGCACCAAGTACAGCCCAGCTCCAGGCGGAGTAGCATGAACCTCACACCAAAAGCCTGACTTCCCAGTTCTAATTACCAGATATACCATTTCAAGCTTTCAAAGAGGATACTGAAAGGCACATCAAAAGGCAAAGAAAAACACAGTTTGAAGAGACGAAGCAAGCATCATAACCAACTCAGATATGGCACAGCTGTTGGAATGACCGGACAGGGAATTTAAAGCATCTATGATTAATGTTATGGGCTCAAATGGGAGAAAAGGAGACAACATTCAAGAAGAAGTGGGTAATTTAATGAAAGTGATGGAAACTCTAAGAAAGAATCAAAGGGAAATATTATAAGCCAAAACACTTCAACAGAAATGAGGAATGCCTTTAATGGTGATCAGAGTAAAGCATACAGGACCAAAGAAAGAGTTGGTGATCTTACAAATACATCAATGGAAACTTGAAATACTGAAATACTGAAAACCGCAATATTAAAAGGAAAATTTATTTAAAGAAATAGAATAGAATATCCAAGAACTGCACAATAATTACAAAGCAGTTGCATATGTGTAGTGAGAGCACCAGAAAGATAAGAAAAAGAAAGACTAGAAAATAGGAAATGTCTGAAGTAATTATGGCTAATATTTTTCCAAAATTAATGACACCAAAACACAGATTCAGGGAGCTCAGAGAACTCTCAGGGAATAAATACCAAAAATCTACACATAGACACATCATATTCAAGTTGCAGGAAATCAAGACAAAGAGAAAATCTTGAAAGAAGCCAGAGTAAAAAACCTTATCCATTGAGGAACAATATGGGAATTACATTAGACTTCTCATCAGAAACCATGCAAGTAAGAAGAAATTAGATTCAAATATTTACTGCTGAAAGCAAAAGCCACCAATCTGGATTTCTGTATTCAGCACAGTAATTCTTCAAAAGTAAGAAAAATACTTTCTCAGACAAACAAAAACTGAAGGAAGTTGTCAACAAAAGATCTGCCCTTGAAAAAATTATAAAAAAACAGTAATTCTTCAGAGAGAAAAAATTATATAGGTTAGAAACTTAGATCTATGTAAAGAAATGCTCTGAAGAGCATCAGAGAAGGAATGAAAGAAAACTAAAATCTCTTACTTTTCTTATTCTTAATTTATTTAATAACTGTTGAAAGTAATTGAACTTTTTTGATGGATTTTGAGTACAGAAAATGGAATGATAAAATACTCAACTCAAAGCAAAGAAAGCTGATAGAGAGGAGAAGATTTCAGAAATAAATGAAAATAACTGATAATGGTAATGAATAGAAAATAATTATAAATATGGCAGATATTAATACAATCATACCAATAATATTTAAATGTGAATAGTCTGAAAACACCAGTTGAAACATAAATATTAATATGCTGGATTAAAAAAAATACAAGATCCAACTATATATTATATATAAGAAAGCTATTTCAAATATAAGACACAGTTATATTAAGAGCTGAGGGATGGAGAAAGACATACTTTGCTGATACTGATCAAAAGAAAGTTGAAGTAGTTATATTTATTTCATACAAAGCAGATTAGGATAGGAAAAATTATCAAGAATAAAGAGGACATTACATAATAAAAAAGGAATCAATTCTCCAGAAATATATAAGAATCTTTAATGTGTATATACAACATTGCCAAAATATGTGAGGCAAAAACTGATGGAACTACAAGGGGAAATACACAAATCCACTATCAAAGTTGAAGATTTCACCTCCCCTCTATCAGTATTTGATAGATCATGCAGACACAAAATCAGTAATGACACAGTTGAACAATCAATCAACTGGATCTAATTGACATTTATAGACTACTTCACCCCATAACAGAAGAATATATATTCTTCTCTAGGTCACAAGGGACATTAACCAAAATAGACATTCTGGGCCATAAAACCCACCTTAACAAATTTAAAAGAATATAAATCATAGAAAATATTCTCAAATACCACAGTGGGATTAAACAAAATCAGTAATAGAAAGCTAGCTGGACAATCTCAAAATACTTGGAAAATAAACAACATACTGCTAAATAACACATGGATCAAAAAATTTCTCAAAAGAAATTTAAAAATCTCTAAATGAAAGTGAAAGAACAATCTATCAAAATTTATGGGATGGATCAAAAGTAATGCTTAGAGGGAATGGCATATACTAGAAAGGAAGAAAGATAAAAAATCAATAATAATATAAAGTGAGCAGAAGAGAAGAAATAATAAAAATTAGAGTGAAATCTATAAAATTGAGAATAGAAAGTCAATAAAGATGAATTAAACTAAAAGCTGGTTCGTTGAAAAGATCAATGAAAGTGACAAACTTCTAGCCAGGCTAACCAAGAAATAAGGATAGACACAAATTTCTGATATCAGAAATGAAAAAAAGAATAGTTACTACCAATCCCATGACTGTTAAAAAGATCATGAAAGAATTTATGAGCAACTCCATGACCATCACTACTTACCAGATCTAGTTTGTCATCACTTCTACTCAGCATCATTCTGGAAGTCCTAGCTAATGTAGTAAGACAAGAAAAAGAAATAAAAATATACAGATTGGGAAAGAAGGAATAAAATGTTCCTTGCTTACAGATTGTCTCTACAGAAAAACCTGAAGAAACACACACACACACACACACACCACCTCTGGGAATTAATATG
Organism: Smutsia gigantea; assembly: GCA_032199065.1. Classification (NCBI taxonomy): domain Eukaryota; kingdom Metazoa; phylum Chordata; class Mammalia; order Pholidota; family Manidae; genus Smutsia; species Smutsia gigantea. The sequence goes on along the minus strand of JAVSCE010003940.1, from coordinate 202,084 downwards.
CAATAAAGCAAGGTGGCAGGCAACAAGTTTAGTATACAAAAGTCAATTGCTTCCCTACAAAGGAGCAATGAACAATTGGAATTTGAAACTGAAAACAAAATATCATTTAAATTAGCACCAAAAAATGAAATACTTATATATAAATCTAACAAAATCTATACAGGACTTATATGAGAAAAACAACAAAACTGATGAAAGAAATCAAAGTAGATCAAAAGAAATGGAAAAAAAATGTTTCTTCTTCATGGATAGAAGGCCCAAACTTGTTAAGATGTCAAATCTTCTCAACTAGATCTATAGAGTGAATGCAGTCTCAATGAAAATTCTAGTATGTTATTTTGTGGTATGGACAAACTGATTCTAAATTTAATATAGAAAAGAAAAGACCCAAAATAACTGTAGAATACTGAAGAATAAAGTTGGAGAACTGACACTACCTGGCTTCAAGACTTACGATAAAGCTGTGCGATTAAGAAAACATAGTATTAGAGAAAGAATAGACAAATGGGTCAGTGAAACAGAATAGAAAGCCCAGAAATAAACCCACACAAATACAGGCAACTGATCTTTGACAAATGAGTAGAGGAAATTCAGTGGAGGATTAATAGTCTTTTCTGTCAACAGTGTTGAACAATTAACATCCATATGCAACACAATAACAGCAAAACAAATTTAGACACAGACCTTACTTCATTCACACCACACACAAAAAACTCTAACTCAAAATGGATCATAGACCTAAGTGTAAAATGCAAAACTATAAAGGTTCTAGAAGATAACACAAGAGAAAATCTAGATGACCTTGGGTTAGTAGATGCCTTTCTATGTACCACACCAAAAGCATGATCCATGACAGAATTGATAAGGTGGATTTCATTGAAAATAAAATTTCTACACTGAAAAATATACTGTTACAAGAATGAAAAGACAAGCCAAAAACCAGGACACAATTGTTGCAAAACATGTATCTGATAAAGGATTTGTATCTAAAATGTACAAAGAAATCATTACACTCAATTTCTCAAAATTATTAAAATTCAACAATAAGAAAAGAAATAGCCCAATTTTTAAAAATAGAAAGAAGATCTGAACAGAAATCTCACCAAAGAAGATATACAGACAGCAAATACGCATATAAAAAGATTTTCAGCAGCATATATCAGAGAACTGCAGACTAAAACAAAAATAAGATACCACTGCACTGTACTAGAATGGCCAAAGTCCAGAGTACTGACACCACCAAATGCTGGTGAGGATGTGGAGCAACAGGAACTCTCCCTCACTGCTGGTGGGATGGGGATGGTGCCACCACTCAGAAGACAGTCTGATGATTTTTGCAAAGCTAAACATACTATTACCATATGACTCAGCAATTGTGCTGTTAGGTATTTACCCAACTGATTTGAAAACTTATGTATACAAAAAAAACGAGAACCAACTTCACACAATTGTTTATGTCAGTTTTATTTGCAGTTGACAATTACCAAAAGCTGGATGCAACAAGATGTCCTTTAATAGGTGAAAGGATAAGCAAACAGTGATACAGCCATATATTGGAATATTACTCAGCAAGTGGAAACAAATGGGCAGCCAAGTCATGAAAAGACATTTTAGAAGCTTAAGTGTACATTGCTAAGTGAAAGAGGCCACTCTTAAAAGGCTGCATATGATTCCAATTATATGGTATTGTAGGAAAGGCAGGATTATGGGGACACTAGAAATCTGGTGATTGCCAGAAGTTACAAGGCCAGGGGTAGTGGTGAACGGGTGATACACGGGGCTTTTGCAGAGCAGAGAACTTTCTGAATGAGACTGTAACAGAGAATGCTCAAACCAAGAGACCTTTACAATACAGTGTGAGCCCTAATGGAAACTGTGGACATCAGTGAATAACAATATATCAGTATGGGTTCATTAATTGTAACAAACACACCACACTAATGCAAGATGTTGATAATGGAAAAAAGTGTGTGAGGATGGAGGCATATGGGAGCTCTGTGCTGTTTGCTCATTTTTTCCCTAAACCTAAAACTATTCTAAAAATTAAGTCTATTAACTAAAAATATGTATACCGAGAAACTGTGTCATGTTTATGAAGATAAAACAAACAGATAGAATCACTGCCTTTCATGACTAACTGGTGGAAAAGACAGTGACATAAGCCAGCAACCAAGCAATCATGGAGACTGTGGACAGGTACAAAACAGGAGGGTCAGGAGACTGGGTCACCTGGGATAAAACAATTAGCTCCAGGGAGAAAGAAGGTCTGTGAAAGACTTCTGTAAAATATAAAGTGTTATAAACATACACATCAGTTATTATTATGGTGGTTGTTACTGTTCTTAATTGCATTTCATTTGCTTTCTTGGACAAAATTGAGGACATTCATTGCCAGCAGACCTGCTATGCAAGAAAGGTTTAAAATTTTTTTCAAGAAGAAGGAAATTATATAGGTCATAAATGTAGATCTACATGAAGAAGGCAAGAGTATGAGAGAAGGAGTAAATGAAGGCAAGTCTTTTATTTTTTATTAATTGATCTAAAAGACAACTGCTTGAAATAACTGCACTGTATTGGGTGGTTATGACATATGGATAATTAAAATGAATAACAACAATATCAGAAGTGATGGAAAGGCAGCTTTGGGAATGTACCATACTGCCCGGAAAGCAGTAGGGCAGCATGGTGTTTTCCAAGGGGAGAAGTTCTCAAAAATCTAACTGTACACTGAAAATTCAAGGACAACCACTAAAAATGTATAATTGATATATTAAAAGAGACATAATTCAATCATATAAAATGTTCTGGTTAAAACCAGAAAAGGCAATAAAAAAAGGGTGGGGGAGAAAAGAAACAAAGGAACAAATGTAACCAGAAAACTGTTACAAACATGGTAGATATATAATCCAACTACATCAACAGTCACTTTGAATGAGAATGGCCTAAATACACCAACCAACTCAAAGAAAGAGAGTGTCATAGTGGATTTAAAAAAAGATCCAACTGTATGCTGTCTACTAAAAACCCATTTTAAATATAAAGACACAGGTTAAAAGCAAGGGATGGAGAGAGGTATATCCAACGGACATAAATCAAAAGAACCCTGGAGTATCCATATATCTTTAGCCTTCAGGACAAGGAAAATTATCAGGGATAAAGAGGGGTATGACATGATGATAAAACGGTCAATTCTTCACAAACACATAACAATTCTAAACATGTATGCACATAACAACAGAGTATCAAAATACACAAGGCAAAAACTTATAGAACATCAAGAAGAAATAGGAAAATTCACTATTATAGTTGAAGGAAAGTTCAACACTTCCCTGCTGGTAGTAGACCCAGCTTGTGTACGAGTGAGGATGTAGTTGAACTGAGCAACACTACTGATAAACTTGGTTTAATTGACACATATAGAATATTTCATCAACAACAGCTCACTACACAATTCTTCTCAAGTTCCCATGGGACATTCCCTGAGACAGACCACATGTCATAAAGCACACCTTAACAAATTTTAAAGAAATAGAAATCAGACAGAGTATATTCCCAGACCACAATAAAGTTAAACTAGAAATAAATAGCAGCAAAATAGCTCGACAGTCCCAAATTATTTGCAGATTAAACAGCACATTTCTAAATAACACATGGGTCAAAGACTCAAGAGAAGTTTGAGTGAGCTAAATGAAAAATAAAATGTAACAAAGGACATCCTACAAAAGCGCAAACCTGCAAGATCATCAAAAACAACGAAAGTCAGCCAAGAGGCACCTAAGGTGACATGATGACAAAAGTTAATATGAGCTCCTAGAACAGAAAAAGAACATTGTTAACAATTAAGAAAATCTGAATAAAGTATGGATTTTAGATAACAATACTATATTGTTATTGGTTCATTAATAGTAATAAATGTACCACATTAATGTATAATGTTAGTATTAAGGGAAATAGGATGTGATATACACAGGAACACTCTGTATCTTTGCAATTTTCCTATAAGTGTGTTCTAAGATTTTAAAAGTTTATTTAATAAAAATATAAATAAAATTTGTGGGATGCAGTGCAAGCAGTGCTTGGAGGGAAATTTGTAGCATTTATGCACATACTAGAAAGGAAGAATTGAAAAGCAAGCAGGAAAAAACACATAATAAAAATTAGAGTAGAAATCAATGAAGTTGAAAACTGGAAAACAATAGAAAAAAATCAGTGAAACCAGAAATCGTTCCTTTAAAAATATCGGTGAAATTGAAAACCTGTAGCTAGTCTAACCAAGAAAATAAGGGAGAAGGCATAATTACTATTTTCAGGAATGAAAGAGAGGCTGTCATGCCTGATCTCATGGACACTAAAAGGAAAATAAATAAATAGGAAATAATGTGTCTATTTTATAATAAAGGAAATAAATAATAGAGGAAATAAGGGGATCCCATGAACAGCTCTAATACTCACAAATTTAGTAAATTAAGTGGACTAATTCCTTGAAAAACACAACCAGCCAAAATGTCTATAAAGAGAAGTAGATAACCAGAGCATCTTACATCTGTTAAGGAAATGGAATCGACAAGGAATAACATCGTTAGG
>JAVSCE010003940.1:0-192500 GCA_032199065.1 Smutsia gigantea | reverse complement strand
TCTAACTATTTGCTCATAGTTTTGAAAACAAGGATCTGAAGCAATTATAGGAAAATGTGCTCACTAACGGAGCAGAGCGTGCGTAGCTTATGGTCATTTATTGTGTATGAAACAGTCAGTCATCCGAGGCAGTAGTCTCCTGGGAGAGCACAGCTTTGGGCCCAGAAAGCAAAGGGCTTGATGCCTTGCAACCAAACATTAAAATATAATGTCAGCTTGTCAAGTCCCCCACTGTCGCCATCTCAACTCATGTCCCTCCTCACCGATGGGGAACACCCGGCGGGGTGGACATGGGTGCCCGTGGCCCACGCCAAAGTACCCCCTCCACCCCACCGCCAGCCAGCCCCCCAGAAACGCCCGGGGCACATCCTGCTCCTGCCGACACCGAAGGAGCCCTTGGCTGAGTCAATGCTGGCAAGTGCTGCCGGCCGAGCAGCTCCTCGCAGGGCCCCTCCCACACGCCTGTGAGCTGGGTTCCCGCGGCCACACGGGCAGAGCTCGCGCGGCCATAGCGACCTTGTCTTGCTCTCCGCATCTCTTAGGAGCCTGTCCTCTGCAGGACCCATTCCCCAACATGCTGCAGGGGCAGCTGCGGCGTCTCCAGACCCTCCTGCCAACTTTGAAACCCCGGTAGAAACCCACAGAGGAGGGGATTTTTCAGTGCCCCTGGCAAAATCCAGGCCTGATCTCCCATGGGGTTAACCAAGCCCAAAGCAAGCATCTCAGGCGGGAGCACTTTGGGGTCCTGGCCTGCCCAGCCCATCAGAGGGGCCGGTGCCACCTACAGCACGGAGACCGCAGGCGAGCAGCAGGCCTCCATGGTGCCATGGGGAGAGAATGTCCTGAAAGCTCTCTCAGGGCCCCCGGAGCTCCCCGTCCAAGGCAGAGGTGCCAGGTGTGGACTCGAGGACAGCAGATGAGCCCACCGTCTGGGCCTGGGGGCGCTGGGGTGGAGGAGGGCGGCCACGCAGCACAGACAAGCATGCGTCTGGGATGGCGGGCCCTTCTCAGCCACAGCTGCCATGCACAGTTTTATCCCATTGCATGGCATTGGCTCGTGCCCCAAGGGTCTCCTGAAGTCCCCGTGTGCGTGGCTCCAACAGCCAACAGCAACGCAGGAGGACACAGGTGTTAGAGAGGGCGCTGTGTTCCCCAGGGGCCCCTGCTGGCTGGCGGCAGGTGTGGACAGACCAGTTCCTGGGGGCTAGACAGGGAGAGACGAAGCCTTTGCAGCCTTCTGGACACAAAGGGAAGGCCGAGGTGCCCTGCCCTGTGCCCTCGCCCACACATTGGAGGCAAGCTCACCAGCAGGCTTGGCAGAGGCCCCACCCGTAAGCACAGCACCCTGGGCCACCTCCTGCTCCTCCCACAGAGAGCCCTGCTGGGCAGCCTCGTCCTTTGGTGAAGGACTAGTGAGTGCTCTGGGCACACACTGGCTGGGATGGTCCTCTTTGAGGAGGTCACACATCTCTTTAGAAAAGCACAAAGGAGGAGATGGTTACAGGCCACAGGGGTAGAGGTGTCTGAGTCCAGAAGGGATTTGGAAGCAGGAGCCCCAGGGTTGGGCAGAACCACATGGGGGCTTGGGGGGGTCTGAATTTTCCTTCATACCTGAGCAGCCTGTCCTAAATGCTCCCTGTGGGCGAGGAGGTGGCACCAGGGCTGCAGCTCTGATGGGGCAAAGGGCAAGTGTCAGGGGCCTAGAAGGAGGTCCCCTGGTCAGACACACTGTCCTTCCATTAGAAACCTGCCAACTGGTTGTCACCCCATCGTAGTGTCTTGGGTCACCCCAGGGAGAGATGCCAACGTCACTCAGGGTCTCCTGGGAGCCCAGAGGGAGGCATGTGCCTGGGCGGGAGTCACCCTGTCTCCCCTTCTCAAATGGGGAAATTGAGGCCCAGCGAGGCAGGTTTCAGCCAGGGTCTCAGATATCCTCAGAAGGGAGGAAGGCCCTGGACTCCCTTCAGCAGATGAGCCATTAGCACAGGCAGTCCCACAGGCTTTCTGTCCCGCAGACACCAGAGGGCCCGGGGCCGTAAGCCGCTGTGACCCTGCAGCGACCTGAGACCTTGCAGACCGACTGTGCGCTCTCAGCCCAGCCCTGGCCTCTGCAGGGAGCTGGGCCTGCTTCTGTAGCCCAGGGCCCCAGAGAGAGGCCCACAGAGATGGGAAGGGAGGGGCCGAGCCTCACTGCACACCCTCCCTCACCACCGCTCCGCCAACCCACCGCAGGACGCACAGACCAGGGGGCTGCAGGCTCAGCTCTGCCCCTCGCTCTCTGGGCGATCCTGGGAAGACGTGGCATCCCTGAACCTCAGCTGTGCGCAGCAGTCTACTCTGCCTCCAAGTTATGAGGCGGGGTGCCACCCAGGAGCCTTACACCCAGGAGCTTCCACTGGTACCATCTCCCAGCACAGACGTCCGCCTGTCTCATCACAGTCAGCCCCAAGAGCCATCGCCCAGGCCACGGTGCAGGGGATGGAGCGACACGAGTTAGCAGAGGGCCACAGCCATACCTGTGCTGGGAATAAGCGCCAGGTGGGGACCACGGCCACTCGTAGGAGCTGACACTTGGTGTGGACGTGTAGGGAAATCTCTTAGACACAGGCAGTCCTCAGCCGGGCCTGCCAGGGCTCCAGGTTCTGCATGCCAGGCCCAGAGGGAGCCAGATTCAGAAATCGGCAGGCCAGTGCATCCATGATCTCTGCCCACAGGTTCTGAGATGTTTCCAGCCACCTCAGAAAGAAGAGGAGGCTCCTGGATGCATTTTAATAGAGAAAAACCCTCTTCCAGAGTGTCTGCATTTAATAGACAGTCATTTACTGAGAAACCTTCCTGCAGTGGAATTTTACAGCCATGGCTCAGCTCAGCCAGTCCTTTTGTAGATAAATGGTTAAGAGTTACTTTTCCGTAAATTAGCACGAGAGAAAAACCCACAAAATTTGTCAGTAGGCTTCAAAATTGTGCTGTTATGAAATAGCTCACATAGGGACGTGCTGGAGCCCCTTGGTATCTCAGGGCCGGAAAGGCGGACAGCCTCAGACCTCTCTCCCCCCGAGAGCACAGCCCGCAGATGGACAAAGGGTCAGTTGCTGATGGCCCCGACCATTGTCCCTGGGACTGTGACCTGCCTCTCACAGTGATAAGAAATATTAAAATAATACAAAGGCTGTCATGCCGTGAGTGCTGACGTGTGCCAGGCCTGGGGAAAGCTCACCATACCCTCCTCCTGGTTTGGGTAGAGAGCATGGCCACTCCTCTGGGTGGACGAACTCAGAGCCCAGCAAGGGGCAGCAGCTGGGAGTGTCCCTGGACCATCGGGGGACAGACACAGACTGGATCCCCGCCAGGAGTCACGTGGTCTCCTGACAGCTTCCCGCGGCCACCATGCTGTGATTTGTGGCCACAAGGGTAAGAGCATCTATCTCAGAGGTGGGTAAACTGAGTCACACGAGGGCGGGGACTGTACTCTCCGGGCACCCGCTCTGTCCCTGCAGTCAGCTATAGTCCCCCAGCAAACCTTCCAGGCTAGGGTATCAGTCCCATATTGCAAATGAGTTGCGCCAGGGCTCCGAGAGGCTAGGACACCTGCCCGCGATTGCACACCTGCTGCATTCCAGCGGGCCAGCTGGGTTGCATGGTCCGCTCACCGCCCTGCTGGCCTGAGTGCCCCTGCCTGCCAGCAGGGTAGGCTCACATGTCATGGCCTTCTCTGCCAAACCGAGGCCAAGGCCCCGCACTCTGCCCGTGGGAGGAAGTGAGCCAGGTGGGCAGGGGCGGAGGCGGGGGCCGTCAGAGACCCGAGGGCTCCGCTTCTGAAGGCCCTGACATCTGCCGAAGGAATGAACAATCCCAGATTAGAACCTGACAGGAGAATCTGAAATGATGCCTCCTCGCAAATTAATTCTAAAATAAACACTTGAGCCGGCGAGCATTTCCTGTGCCCTGCTCCCAGCCCAGCCTGAGATTCACTGACGATCTCGTGGGTTATAAATTGCAGCCTGCATTTCTCATATCAAAATGCACAGCTAGTGATATTTAACTCTAAAGAAATATATCCTCCGGCAATGAATACAGTCAGAAATTACTCACTGGATTTAACCAAGGAGAGAACGATGCCATATAGATGTACTGCATAAATTCAGAAATGTGGGACAATGGCCGCCATTTATTAACATTTTATCTCCTCCCGGGAACGTCTGACCTTGCTTCAGCAGTTTTATTGGGAGCAAAACTCGGGAAGTTCCCATTTCCCTCTTTCCAAAAGCAACCTGAGCTATTCACAGGAGTAAGTACCACTCCAGTTGTCATTTTCCTGATGTGTTCTTTAACCTAGGAGAGGGAGAAACATGTGGGGGAGTAGCCCCCCCCGAAAACTGCCTTTGGAACATGTGAAAATCCAGGTCTTTTAAACATGCTTAGGTTCATAAAGGGAAATGAAAGTGATTTAATTGTGAGGGGCTGAGGCTCCCACCACAAGCAGGGTATGCAGGGGGATTGGTTGTTGGAGCAAGGTTTGGTGGGGGGCCTGTACTTGGCAGGCAGAATGAAACTAAAGCCACCTATTCTTGCCAGGACCACATGCTGAACGCACACCGTGCACTCAGCCGTGGGTGGGCTGTGAAACTGGCAGTCACAGAGGGACCCGGGTGACTGCTGGCTGGAGGGGCAGGCTGGGGATGCAGGGACCTGGCTGTGCCCAAAGCCCTTCCCATTCTCCTTCTTGATGACGTGAAGATGGGTAAGTGCCCCTGGTTATCTTTCCCTATGTGTCCCGGTGTCCTGGATGATGGCTGGGCAGGCATTTACCATGAGCCGAGCAGGCCCCCTGTGGCCAGCTCAGATGTGCCATCCAACTAAGATGGGCCATGGGGTGGGGCAAAACCAGCGTCCTTCATTTCTATTTGGAGTGACATCAATGCTTTTGCAAATGTGATGAATGTTTATTTTAAAGAACTGCAGAAAATCCCAAAGTGCGAAGAAGAAAGCCACAAATCACCGAGAACCCTGTCACCCAGAAACATTCTGATGGAAAAGCCAAGTTCACGTCTCTCTGGATAAACAGAGACAGAGCAATACTAGAAGCAGCGGCCTCAAGTGAGGGGATGCTGTGGATGGTATTCCTAATGATCTTAATGTAGTTTTACTCCCAGGAAAAGGATATTAAAATGAGGATAAACTACAGGAAGGTCTGTATCTTTGCTGTTTCTTGGCCACCAGCGCTGTGATTCTGGAAGTCTCCTCTTCCCCAGATCTTTTCAATCCTATTATGTTAATCTTTGCATTGACAAGGTTTATGGAGCTAAATACTGTTCAGAGACAAGAAGCTCACGTAGCATTTTTCATTTCCTCCTACTTAAAAGGACATGGTTTTCACCCCATCCCTAGAACCCTCAGAATCTCCACAACCAAGTCATTGCAATTCTCTGATGAGCTATGTCTCCTGAACTGCTATGGGGGAGGAAGGTCAGTTGGTTGATTGGATACTGACAGGCAATTTAGCTGGATATAAAAGGTCTGCTCGGTACATTCCTTCCCCTAAATACAGGAAACTTGTTTCTCTGAATTGAGTATTGAATTGGTTGTCTTCATTTATTTCCCTTTAATTTGCCCAGATTATGCATTTTTTTCAAGAGGTACTCATTGGTGATCTAATCCCTGTGTTCTCCTACACTTGAGAATGTCTGACTCTTACATTTATGTTTAAATGAAAACAAGTAAATATGCAATTATATATTTAAATGACAAAACTCTTAGGTCACACCGTCTTTCCCTGGAAGGCTGCAGACCATGTCTTGTTTGATCACAGGGAGGGGACCAGGGTAAGCCATCGACCCCAAAGTTGCCCCTGCCCTGGGATTCTGTGACTGAGGTGCTCACCCCACGTGGAGACCCAGATTCCGGAGAAGCCGAATGCCAGCCTGACATTTCCATCGTGTGGGTGATTTGGTTTGTTTTCTGTTTCTGCCTACATGTCCGAAGGATTAACACTCCACCTCTAGAGCCCAAGAACTCAATCAACACAGGTCTTGAGCTATTTCTGGGTCAGGCTTTCTGATGCCATCTTTTGGGTAGTCACTTCAGGGTGTCCTTCTCCTCCTAACAGTCCCTCTAAAGGCCCCCACCCATCCGTTCTCACACAGGCAGGAGCTAGTCGGGCGTGCCCACGTGCAGTGTCCCCTGCTTCATTATGCCATCTGATTTTCCTTCCCTGTCACTGTGTTTATCTCGAGCTTTCCTTATGTCGGTAATTCCAGGAAGCCGAATCCATCCTGCTCCTTGTCACTTCTCATTTACTCACCATCCTCTGCAGGCATGGATTTCTCCACAGCTATTTTCCTCTGAAGTGACCTCTTCCTTATAGCTCATGTTGTTTGATCAGGCCTTTTGGCTCTTGGTTAAGCTTTTCTTTAACTAACACCACACGCACCTGGTAATAAGGTCCTGTAGAGAGCAGATCTCTGCGCAATCATCCTGGGCCACTGGGTGATCTGGGATGCAGACGGGCTTCCCTACAACCATTTTCCATGCCGTTCCACGGTTTTCTCATGCCATTCCAGGAGTTTGTCTTTCCCTTCCTCCTCTCACTCCGTGGGGGTTCTTCCTGATTCCCCTGCTCACTGTAAGAGAAGTTATGTCCTCCCTTGAACTGCTCGGGGGACAGTCACAGGCCAATGATACAGCTAAAGCTGAGCTGCCTTTTGGAAGGTCTAGATCAGCATTGTCCTCTGGGCTGGTCCATAGTGCCTTACAGCACTTCACCCTGGACACTGTCACCCTGGACACTGTCACCCCAGGCACTGTCACCCCGGGCACTGTCACCCCAGGACACTGTCATCCCAGGATACTGTCATCCCAGGCACTGTCACCCCAGGACACTGTCACCCCAGGCACTGTCGCCCCAGGACACTGTCATCCCAAGACACTGTCATCCCAGGCACTGTCACAACGGGCACTGTCACCCCGGGCATTGTCACCCCAGGCACTGTCACCCCAGGCACTGTCATCCCAGGCAGTGTCATCCCAGGCATGGTCACCCCAGGCATTGTCACCCCAGGCACTGTCACCCCATGCACTGTCACCCAAGACACTGTCACCGCAGGTATTGTGTCGTTTGGGCAACTCCATGGCACCTTACAGCATTTGGCTTGGCTGCGTAGGCCCCCTCTGCACCCAGGCTGCCCACGGGAGGCAAGCAGCAAGGCCTTTGTCTTTGTTCAGTGCTCTGTTCCTGAGTCTGGAGGGGGACAGACACCTGACAAATGCACCTTGGGCTTCTCAGATGCGGTTTTCTCTCGAGGGCTGCTTCTGGTTTGGGGCAAGGTGGGGACCCTGTGAGCTGTACCCTGAGAGACTCCATGCCAGAAAGGAGACGTGGAGGCCATCTAGGAAGCACAGAGGCTGAGGGGCAGCTGGTGCTGGTCTGGTAAGAACATCGGGAAGCAGACTTGGACAGGGAGGCCTCCAGGCTGCAGGGGAGACCTGACCAAATATTGGCCCTCTGGGGGCTGCAGAGCCAAGTACAACCCCTGGAGGTCTGGCATGGGCAGAAGGCCAGTCTCTGGGCCCCACCACACCTGGCACTGGCTGACCCAGCCTCCACTTCAGGCTGAGGCAGTTCTGAAGATTCGGTAGCAGGAGACCATCAGCTGACCGTGTTTCCTGAGGCCATGCAGCAGGCTTTATGGAAAGGAGGCCCCAATGGTACATCCTCATTGGCCACACCACTGCCCGCCTGCTACAAATGCCCATCCAGGTATCTCTTCTGCTGGCTTATAGGAAAGGCTGTGGATGAAGCCACTGCAAGGAGGTGGGCACCTTCCCCACCCCAGGCCAGCACAATCCCCAGCCCCAGGCTGCAGATTGGCCCATACATGTCAACTAACCCAGAAACTAGCTCCTTGAAACACTGGGCATCAAGACAGGAAGGGATTGCATGCAGAGACCCAGCTCTGGCCCCTGGTGACACGTCCCTGTTCTCTAGGACCCCCACCAGGCCCCTTCACCAGTTTTGAGCACTCTCAAGGGATCTGAAGGCCATGGAGTCTCCACCCCGGGTTAAACCATTTAACCAGCCATTCAGAGCTTAAACCTCCGCTCCTGAGGTCTGGGAGGAACTTTCAAGGCAGTAAATGGGTGACCTTGTAGGCACAGGGTCCTGTACAGCCCACAGCCCCATCCCACCAGAGCCCCTGCACCCATGCCTGCTCTGCATGCTCCCTGTCCCCACACCTTTCCCCATGCACCCCGGGAAGGGAACAAGGTACCCCATACAACGGGGCAGCCTTCCCAGAGGGACTTTTCAGCTTCCTGCAGACAAGGTCCAATCCCCAACTCTTGCCCCCACACTGCACAAAGGTTAGGTTTGTCTTAGATAAGACGATGTGATAAACTGATTTCTTTATCATCCCTGAGGCAGCTAATAAATTCTGCAGAAGGAGCAAGAACCTTGAAATTGGAGAGGAGCAGACAGAGGAAGAGGGATTGAAAGTAGGAGATCTTCAAGGAGTAGGAAACACTGCTATATGCAAATCACACCTCCCAGCTCAAATAAAATATTAGCATATCATGCCAGGATCCCAGTACACAGAGCTCAGTGGGAGACATTAGGGCAGCATGTAGTGACCCTTCCCCCTGGACCATCCGAGGCAGAGAGCAGGGCTGCCGTCTCCACCTGCACCCTGCCATCCACCAGTCCCACTGGCCCTTTCCACCCAGACCCCCAGAGGGGCCTTTGCAGGCTGCTGACTGCCAGAGTGCCGTCGCAGGGGGAAGCCAGACCTTTCCCTCCGGTCACAGTTCCACAGAGGCTGCATGTGGATTAGACGGACAGGATGGTCCCAAGAAGGGAAGCCATCCCTCCCCTGCCTTCGGATGGGGAGGCTGGTGCAGACAAACTGTGATGCCCCTGGGGGTGGCACCCGGACGAGGGAGGAGGCCCATACCAGGTGCTAGTCGTTGGTGGAAGGGTCTTTGAACTGGGAGGTGGGAATGGGCCTGGGCTTGTCAATCACGCAGAGAAACTGCTGAACCTTCTCCACCCTGTGAAACGGGGACAGAAAGGCGTGTCACAGGGTGACACTGGACCATCCCTGTCCAGCCCCCAGTGTCCTGCTGACACCAACAATTGTCCAGAAAAGACAGAATTAAGTAAAAGTGTGTAAGCAGACCAGCGAGCGTTCTGTGTGGTGAGTGGCTGACTTACAGCCCGGCAGGCTTTGCTCTCGGTTCTCTGCCCAGACCCAAAAGGCCCCAGAAGTGTGGGCCTGGGGGTTACAGAGGAATAATGAGCTCCACTCTGGCCCACTCTCGTGCCTCCGCACACACCCAGCTGCCCTGGACACCCAGCCCCTCCCCGCTGGATCCTGACCATGCAGTTTCGGCCCCCCAGGACGCCTGCCTCAGGCGATCCCCAAGCCATTTTCCTGCTCCCAGCTGGGTATGCCCCAGGGAAGGGTGACCCCTGGGGAGCGGGTCCCAGTTCCAGCTCTGCTGCTCCTTAACCAAAATCTTGAGTGGCTCACTCGCCTTCCCTGGGGCTTCCGGTCCTCGTCTCTGAAAGTGAAGGTAACCCCTGAGATTCTCCCCTGCTTCAGTGAAACGTGGGCACTTGGTCCTCAGGGAGCCCCTCCCAGGTTACTCGGTGGGCGTCCACCTTGCAGGGCAATACCTTCCTCGGGGTCCCATCCTCGGCACCCCTGCAGTTCCTGACATTGGGTTTTGCCCGCAGTAGGTCCTACATATTTTAGTGTGTTTATTAGACAAACATGACATGGCAATTCGTTGGCTCTGTGTGAGTCGAGCCCTGCAAAGTTCCCTGCGTCATCAGTAGTTTGTGGCTCTTGGGATCTGCAGCAAAATGAGGGCTCGGTAACTATTTGCCGGGTGGATGAGTGAGCTGGTGAGCCCCCAGGAATAAGGGAATAAAAACAGTGAATGACTGCATGGGCTTCCTCTGCAGATAAAACCGAAGAAAATTTTCCTCCAGCATCCAGAGTCACTCTGGGAAGCAGGGTGAGGAGGGTCTGTCCTGCTGTCCTGGCTGGAGGAGGACAAACGGCACAAGGCAGGCAGGGCTCTCCAAGCCAGTGTGGACCACCAGGCATCCCAAGCCACGGGGCCTGGTGGGGTCACAGAGAAGCAGACGCTGGGCCCATGGAGCCACCAGGTACCCTCCAGCAGTGCCAGCTGAGAACCACAGCCATCCATGGCATGCCACCTGGTAATGGCCTGTGGATCAAACTAAGCAGAGCAATATGAAGCTAATGGCAAAATTTGGAGGAAACCCCACCTTCCTGGTGCCCAGCAAAAGGGATGCTCTGGGTGGGAGCAGATGGGGGAATGAAGTATTTGTGGATTCCAACCACCATCTGGTCACAATTGATAGCCCATCTGACAGCAGGCTATTATTGTTTCTCTAGCATCTTTAACGACGTGTTATTTATCTCCCTGCGCCATTTCTGGGGCTGACGTGGAAGACCTTCAGAGGAGCCAGGGCTCCGGCTGCAGGGACCTATAATTCACCGGCATCCTTTGGTCTTCTCAGCGCGGTTCACGAGGTCTCCCTGACCGCCTTTGCTCTCAACTTGGCTGAGTGATTAGGTAAACTCAACCTTCCCTCTTCATGGCTCTGCAGCCTTGGGTTACATGCTTAAAGTTATCATTTACCATAGGTTCTCCTTGTCACATGTAACTCCGAAAACTTCCAAAAGACTCCGATGGTCATGCTGCACTTAACAGTGTTTATGTCAAATTAATCCTCGTCTTTTTTTACTTTAAATTTTTTTGGTGGGAAACATTTTATCTAGTTTACAGATATCTGGCTCTTTGGTTCAGACAGCGGTCAGGCGACAGCATGAATTTTGTCCTAGCTTCCAGTGACCCCTTTCATGAGGGGTTTCCAAAAACAGAAGAGCATGTGTCAAAAAAGGGGAGAAGCTGTCTTTGAAATTCTCCAAACCATCTGTTAAAAGGCATAAACACTGGGCTCACATGAGAAAGGAAAGAGAATGTGTTCTTTATAAGAAAACTATTTCAGTGTAAAAAATACATTTATTTCCCTAATTGCCAGTGAGAACATCATTTTAGGCTGTGGGGATTTCACATAAAATATCTCTGTCTCAGTCACATAACCAGTGAGAGATGTGGTGTGTTGATGTAGCTTGGGGGAAGGGAGTGCGTACATCTGGGGCTCCAGAGCCGGCAGGGCGGAGCCTCCCACCTGCAGGCGCTCCAGACCACGGGCCTGCTCTGCTGAACAAAGCCGCGGGAGGAAGTGGCCACATGGACCCCAGCTGAACTCAGGGCTGGGCGCCCCAGGGGCATTTTGTCATTACTATTGCTTTTTTCTTTATTGCGGTAGAATATATAAACTTGCCATTTTAACCACTTTTACTGTGCGGTTCAGGGGCATTAAGCACATTTGTATTTTGGGCGACTGCGCCACCATCGTCTCTGGAACTTCCCATCTCCCCACCGGCCCCCTGTCCCAACTAAACACTCGCTGTCCATCCCTCCCCCTGCCCCTGGGGCCACCATGTACTTTCTGTCTCTGTGGCTGTGACTCCTCTAGGGACCTCCTGTGAGTGGGATCACACGGCCTTTGTTCTTGGGTGCCAAAGTCTGCACACATCATAGTGGGGTCAGAATTAAGGCCGAATCCCCATTAAGGCCGAATCATGCCCCCGTGTGTGGGTAGACGTTCTGTTGTCCATCGCCCATCAGAGGGCACATGGGTCTGCGCACACCTGCTTGGGTTGTCTAGAGCTTGTCCCCAGAAGCGCCGTCTCTGGATCATAAAACGAGTCCATGGAACGCTTTTGAGGAACTGCCACCCCATTTCCACAATGGCTGCACCGTTTTCAGTTATTCCAGTGGCAATGCGTGAGCGTCCAGGTACTCCTGGGTGCATTATTTTAAGACTCAGTTAGCAAAACACAGTAGCAGAGCAGAGTCCAGTACGGACACCCCAGGAGGTATGCCCGAGGCCATCCTGCCAGCCACCAAAGCAGGGGCAGCGGGAGGGGAGCTGAGGGGCCTCCAGACCAAACAGGGCGGTGCCAGCTGCAGGCGGGGCCCCAGATACTAGGCTGAGCCCTGCACCTCCCGATCCCGCCCTCCCAGCCTCTGTTCTGCGAGAGGGGACGTGCCTACTGGCCCTGCACACCACCTGGACCTCCCATCCCCGTCCTCTCTTTGCAGAAGCCAGGCCCATCCTTGCCCCGGCCCTTTGCTGAGTCCATTCTGCTGGCCTGGAGCCCGGCTGGAAAAGGTGGGCTGCCCTCAGACACGTGCTGGCTGGTCACCCCCACTCAGAGTCAGTGTGGCAAGTGCTGGCCCCAGGGCTGTCCCCTGTCCATGCTTACGGAGCCACTCACATGGGGCTTGGCATGGGAGGCACATGTGTGTCTCCAAATGCTCTGCTTACTGGGAGGAGACACAACGCCTGCAGGGTGATCGTGATTTGTTCTCTTGTCTGGTTCCTCCATCCCCCGTGTCCACAGCCAGAGGCGTCCGGCATTCCACCGGCTGTAGTTCATTGACTAATTGGCAGGAGCTGACGGGGCTGGTGAATGGGGCCGCTGGCAGCCGGAGTCTGGCCTAGCCTCCATTAATAACGCCTTCTGCTCCCTTCACCAAGCCCCGAGGAGCCCCGTGTTTGGGCAGATTCCATATTGTCTGTGCCCCTGGCCCACATGGCAGAGCAGACAGCTTCCCCCAAAACATATTCTGGGCATGTGGTGGGCACACTGCCCTGGTAGGGGCCTGGTGGTGGAGGGTGGCTGCCGAGGGCCAGGGAATGGGTCCTGGGAGGGCCTTCACCTCGGATATCAGAGCACCTGGCACCTGGCCAGGGCGTGGGCAACCTGGGCCCGCATGGTCCTGCCAAACAAGCTCGGAAAAGGGCCAGAGGCCGGGGCTGGAGACGGCCTGCCCTCTGCCAGGAGTGGGTCTCCTGGACCCAGCTTTAATCAGAGACCACTGATGATCCAGAGACGGCCCTGTCGCCAGGCAGTCAGCCCCACAGCTGTCAGGGGAGCTCTGTGTATTTCCTCGGTCCTTGTCCCTGCCGCGACAAAGAGTTGCAGGGCAGAGACACAGTAGTGAGGCAGAGGAAAAGTTTTATTTAAAGTTACTTAATGAGAGAAGAAGTGCAGCAGGCAACCTCAGCAAGGAGAGGCACCCTGAAAGGTTGGAGAAAGTTTAAGATTAAAAGGTTACATACTTAGAAAGTGTGGACCACCTCAGAGAGAGGAGTGCCCCAAAAGGTTGGGGTTCCCCCTTTTAAGGATTCTTTAGGAATGTGACTAAGGGCTGGGGGTGCAGACTTGTTGAGTGGTCTTTGAATACTTAGAATTAACTTAACACAAGGAAGTTCCTGCCCTGATTTCTCCCTGGTTACCGGCGTCTTGGTCTGGGAACAGAACAAACAGGCTGGCTGCCTGGCCCCCAACGTGGGCTGAGTTATTGTCTGTTTGCTAAAGAGTAAGTTAAGAATCTTACATGTTTAACTTCCTGGGTATTAAAATACAATCTTTAAAATGGAATCCTTCCTGCCTTTCACTGTGTTGTTTATGGTTGGGCCTGCATGCTAAATTAGTTGCCTAGGTTACAAACTACTTACTTAGGGCCAGAAGGAGAAAAAAACAGCATATAGGTAAAGGTACTGAAAGTAAGCTGGGCCTGCAGGATTAACACAATAAAGACAGGGGCTCTGCTGAGGCACCCTCCTTTATCGGGAAAACACTCAAACATTCCAGGCCAAGTTGCTCTTGGCTTTTTGAGCTTTAATTGATTAATTTGGGGTCTTTTTTAGTGGACTTTCTGGCCTTTTTCTCTTTCCACCCTGCTCATATCTATTTTCCACCCTAACATGACCACTCAGGGCTTCCTGGCCCTGACCTGCACCTCGAAGTGCAGCAGCTGCAGGGGTGACTGGGGGACCCTGGCTCAAGGCCACCCAGGGCACCTTTGGAGGTCATCAGGGGCCTCTCCACGTGGGGTCACGATGGCCAGTGAGGGACGTCATCTACTGTCATCCACTAAAGCTGCAGTGGAGGCTGGGTCTGGAGAGCAGGTGGCAGACTGCTGGGAAGACAGAGGGGTGCGGGCAGGTCTGTGGGGCTGGGCAGGGGAGGGAAGGGGCTGAAACTTGGCACAACATGTGACCCAGGTTCTTGCTGTGATGGGGACGCAGCTTCCAGTCCATGGATGGCAAGTGAGGCGCACACAAGCCTCCACCCTCCTGGGCGCCCGCAGCCCTCCACCCTGCCTCACCCACTGTGAGGATTCCCTTCACACAGGCTGGAACCCCGTGAGTCAGTGGGGGGTTGGCACGTCCAGGGGAAACCTATTTGCTCCCCTGGTGTTGTTCCAGGGCATCTGGGCCAGGATTGGGGGGCCACTGTTAAGTTCCTATGTCTGTCAGACTAGGCCATGAGGCCCAGATGTTTGGTCAAATATTATTTTCTGGATGTTTCTCTGAGGGAGTTTTTTGGATGAAATTCATGTTTAAATCAGTGGGATTTTGTAAAGTAGATTGCTCACCCTAATGTGGTTGGGCCACATCTAATCAGCTGAAGGTCTGACTGGAACAAAGACTGACCCAGCCGGCGAAGAGTTCTGCCAGCAGATGGCCTCCAGACCCCCACTGGGACCTCAGCTCCTCATGCAGCCCCTGTGCCAGCCCACCCTGCAGATCTCAGACTCACCAGCCTCCAGAGCTGCATGGCCAATTCCTTAAAATAATATTTCTCTCTCCATATGGGTGTGAGTGTGTACGGGTGTAATGCTCGTCCTCCACCATGTACCCAAAGGGGCTCACGACCCCGCAGGTCAGCTGAGCTTCCACCCAGGAGTGGTCAGAAACAGGAGGGACTGCAGCGGATGGGCAGGCTTGGGCCCTGTGGCTGCAGGTACAGGGCCCTGAGGGTGAGCTAGCCCCATCTGTCTCCAGGACTGGGGACAAAGCAAACAAGCAGGAGGCTGACCTGGTCCTGGGGGCCATGGGGAGGGCTGCTGGTGGGGACCGGGGCACGTGCTCCCACCCAGACCACTTTGCGTTCTGCTCCTCCCGAGTCTTGCAGACACTCTGTGCCCCAAATAAGCTACTTAACCTCTTGGTGTTTTCATTTCTTCCACCTTCAAGTGAGACCACTTTGCAGCAAGATTGTCCTGAGGCTTGAAATGGTAACAGATGTGCTTAGGAAATTGTGAACTGCCCCCTCTGAATGTCAGGCAGTATTATTTTTGAATCAGCTTCAAGAGATCACTTCAAGAGGAAGTATTGGAAAATTGATTTTTTTCTCCCTTTGGTTTAACCAAATGCCTCCCTGCCGTGATCTCATGTGCCGCCAGCGTCTGCTTGCAGGGCTGCTTCCCTGCAGGGTGGGAGTCGGTGTCTGGAGTCCCACTGGGTGCAGAAGGTGGACTTTGTACAGGAAGGTGGATGAGTGACACCGAATGGGAGCACAGAGCATATGAAGAAGATGCTGGAGCCCTCGGCCCTGCGTTCCTCACTCCCTGCTCCACCAGGCCCAGCACGCATTTGTCTGATCCCCGGGCTCCTGGATGCAGCTCTCTGCCCAGGCCCCTCTGGCTTCTCCAGGAGAAAAGAAGGCTCTACAGTGTCCCAGAACATCCCAAGCCCTGAGGGGCCCGGGGACCTGAAGCGCCCCTGAGCCTACCGCCTGCCCAAGCGGGCATCCTTGCTCCGAGCACCCTGGCTTCTGCGCACGCCCCCCGCAGCGCCAGCTCAGAACCCGTCTCCAGCCCTGCCCTGGGGTCTGGGAGCACCCACGTGCTGGTGTTTGTCTACGCCGCAGCCTTTGGGGAGCAGGGCCGGGCTCAGGCCCACAGCCTGCGGTGCTTGCTCTTCGCTTTTCATTCCGCACTAAGCATTCCCAGTGCCTTTGGCCTTCCTGCCAGGATATGGTTTGGTTCTTCTTCTTTTGTTATTGTGATAAAGTAACACATAGCATAAATGATTCTTGTAACCACTTGGAAGTGTCCTGCTCAGAGGCACTGAGCACATCTCACTGCTGTGCAGCCCCCCCACCCCCCGCACTCCCGTCTGCCTCCGGGACTCTGTCATCTCCCCAAACTGAAGCTCTGTCCCTGTTAAACGCTGGGCCCCACCCCTCCCGCAGGCCTGTTCCCACCTGCAACCTGTCCCCATAAATCTGATGCCTCCGGGGACCTCTTCTGGGTGCAGTCACATCTATTTGTCCTTTTGTGACTGGCTTGTTTCACTGAGCACAATGTTCTCAGGGTTCATCTGCCAGGTGGCAGGTGCCGAACTGTCAGCTTCCCGTGAGTGGACCGGCCCCCGACAGGGGCGTGGCAAGAGGAGGGAGCTTAGAGTGGACCCCTGCACCCTGCTCCTGTCCCACACCAACCAGCCGACCGGGGCAGGGGGCCAGGAACGTGGGGAGGACCACACTGCCAGGGAGCTGGGGAGCCGGGTTGACCACATGGCCAGCACCCTGGGGCAGCCCACCCCCCGCCCCTGGACTCTCTGGAACCTGGCAGAGCTGCGGGCACCAGTGGGGGTGGGATGCAGCCCCTGTGTTTGAGGTCTGAGTGAACTCTGCCCAGGGCAGCGCCTGCGACCCTTGGCTGCTGAATTCCTGGCCGGCCCTCCTCCCTCGGGGCCTCCCTGGCTGTGCCCACAGCCCAGGACCTGGGGGAGGCCTGGGGAGCTGGTGGGGGTGCCCTGGGTGAAGGCAGAGGGGTGAGCCATGACCTCGGGCCACATTGTCCCTTTACTGGACACTGGGGGCTCCAGGGTGAGCCCAACTCCTGGGCCATCCTCCCCAAGTGACAAGGCCCGGGGTGGATTAGTTTTAATGCGCTTGTAATGGGGCCTGACAGGCACACCGGCTTCTTCCTCGTTTTCCTCTCTGGTTCCCGGGTACCAGTGGGGGGAGCCGAGGCCAGGGCCCCCACGTGCCTCCACCCTGCCAAGGCAGAGGGCCAGACCCCGGACCCAGGCCACCAGCCCTTCAACACCACCCCTGGAGGAGGGGACCGGGCAGCTGCCATCAGGCGAGACGAAAGCCCTACAGCTGCCTGAGGTGACTGCACATCACCTGTATCCGTAGAAATGGTTAGATGGTCAGTTTTCTGTTATGTATATTTCACCACAATTTTTAAAAATGGTTTATAAAGGGCGCTGTTGCCCTCCCAGGGCCCTGGTTGCCTCTGACCTGTGAGGCCCTCCCCAGGCCCTGAGCAGGTCCAGGCCCCGCAGTGGCCAGTCTGCTCGGGAACACCAAGCCCACCTTCTTCATCTGCGGAGCTGCCAGCCCCTCCAAGGACCAGCTCTGATGCGTCCTCCATCCAGCTCTGCTGACTCCCAGGCAGAGCTCCAGACCTCACAGACCACGAATGACCACAGACACATGCAAGTAATCCCATGGGCCAGGGTCAGGGGAGGCCACCTCGGAGTCGGCCCCCTTCACTGTGCCTGCTCTCCACCCGGGTCTAGCAGAGATGGGGCCCACCGAACAGTGCCCAGAGCATGGAGCTCCTGCTTCCCGAGTGAGCCCAGGGCAGACAGTCTGGGGGTCCGAAAGGGGGGTCAGCATCAGGCGAAGCTGCAAACAGCTGGGGGTGGGGGACCCCAGAAAACGGATCAGGCACATTGCAAAGCCCCCAGCTGGCTCCGGCTGCTTCTACCCACCTGGAGCCCCGTGTGTGCTCTGCAAACATGCTGTCACCCAGAACAAGTCGGAAAGGCCCCATCCTGGAGCCACTGGGCATTCTGTCCCCGCTCCTCCCCGGGGGCCCAGCCCACAGGCGGGTTCAGGCCAGCACACTGCACATGGAATGAACATTCCTCACAGCGCCCACGGCGGGCACTCCAGGCCACGCAGGGAAAACAACACAGACTGAAAGTCCTTGAAAGAATGTAAAGCTGTGATCTGCTCTTTTTCTGGACCCCCAACGAGTATACATAAATGCAGAAAGCGATTTTCATAAATTCTTTATGCTCTTGACTTAGAGCCTGTGTTTATTAAACTGGTTGGCTTCCAAACTCTCCTTGTAGATTTCCTTCTCAGAGAAGTGAGTTTTATTTCTCCAGGCCTCCATGAATTAAAAATGGGCCTTTGATATACTCAACAGATTCTACCCCCTGTCAGACTCACATAAGGAGTAGGAAAACACACTATTCTTCAGCCATTCAGACACACCCACACACACGCATGCACACACACACGCACACACACAGACACCCACACGTGCGCACACACACACATGCATGCACCCACATACACACGTGTGTGCGTGCACACACTCACACACACCCATGCACACATGCATGCATGCACACACACGCACACCCATGTGCACAGTGTTTTGAAGTCATATAAGCTGAACGGATTCTTAGACGGGCCTTCACATTGTGTCTTTTTTTCTTTCTTTGCTGAGATATTTCAGGCTGTGTTTGGGATTCTATCTACCTTGGGTGGGAAGGCCTTGAGAAAATCCCTCTTACGTGAGAACAGCTTTCAAATTTGTCATGGCCGTTCAGACCTGAAACCACACATCTCAGCACACCTCTGCAGACCAGCTGAGTGGGCATGAAAACACCCCCTTTCCGGGATGGGAAGCTGGAGCCGGAGGGCAGCAGAGACAGCTCAGAGCCAGCTGTCCCAATCCTGGTCTCTGCCTCCTCAGTCACTCCCCTGGCCCCAGCTTAGCAGGTGCACAGGGGCCACACACACGCCCCCCATGCTGCTCCCTGCCCGCGGGATTCCACATGGCCAGGGCCCAGCTCTGAGGCTGGAGGCATGGAACCAAACTGAACCACACAGAGATCTCAGGGTATGTGGCCCAGGCCCTGACGCCTTGGTGACCTACTTCGCACGGTGGGGAGGGGAAGCGTGCAGCCCTCAGGAGTGTTCAGAGGGCCTGGGAAGACCCGGAGGGTCAGTGGAGCTCGTGAGGGAAGGCAGGCTGCCTCCCAGGCCATACAGCACTGCCCTCCCTTCCTGCAGGCGTGGGCTGGGGCTATGTGGGCGGGCTTCCCGCACGGCACCCACCTGACACCAGGGCTGAGTGGGGCCTGGGGCCCAGGAGCAAAGGGCCCGAAAATGGGGCAGGGTGCCCTTTTAGTGCATTTCTGCTTTTTTTTTTTTTTTTTGGTGTTTCCAGCAGTCTTACCTTCACAGTGACTTTACATTCAAGGCCAGCTACATAATTTGTCAGGCCAGTGAAAAATGCAAAATTTCATGTCTCTTGCTCAAAAACCAGGAAACAAGTGCCAGTAATGAGCCTAAATATAAAGTTTTCCTCTTATGATACTTATGCCCTCTCAGGTGTAATAGGGGCACGAATGCCATGTCACACAAGGAACAGTGGACACTTACAAAATGCAAAATAATAGTAATTTCGGAGCCATAATTATATGTAAGATAATAAACAATGACACTTTATTAATAAGTCTTGATTGGTCATAGAATAATTTTTCTGACTGAAAATATATTTCTTAGGTCATCAAAACCTGTACATTCAGCAACTTCACTTTTCACCAGTGTAACTGGAAAATGATGTCGGCCACTCTTGGCAAATGCAAGATTACAAATAGTTTTTGCTAATGTTTACTTTTAAGAAGGATTTTCCTACAAATGCAACAGTTACTGGAGCTGTTAAGAGTATTTATAGGTCATGACAATATTGGTATCCATTTCTGATAAATTAATTTGAAACATAAATGTTAGTATATCTATGGCTGATAATTGTGGCAGAACAATTTTTCTAAAAAGATTTAACCCTTCAAACAAATCTGTTTTGTGTAATTCTGAAATCAATTTCAAATATGAATTTAAACTGTGGCATTTTAGTATTTCCTCTAGTATCAACAAAAAGTGGTTTCATGATTTGTATGTCATGATGCCAAGTGCCTCTTTCTAATGCTGTCTCTTCAATTACAAGGAAAAATTTAATTTTAGAATTGCCTTCCTCTTTAATAACTGAGTCATTTGAAACTTCACATGGAAATAGCTCAGGCATGCCTCTTTGTTCAGCTGCACAGAGGTTGCATGTTTTACAGAGGGTCTGTGTCATCACTCCTGAGTCCATCTAATTTCTCGACACCATTTTCCCAACAGTATTTGCTCACTTAATGCCTGTATGTCACATTTTGGTGATTCTTGCATTATTTCAAACTTCTTCATTATTATTTTATTTGCTTTGGTGTCTGTGATCAATGATTATGACTCACTGAAAGCTCAGATGATGGTTAGCATATTTTAGCAATGAAGTTTTTTTAATTAAGGTATATACATTGTTTTTTTAGGCATAATGTTATCCCACACTCAGTGGACTATAGTATTGTGTGAACATAACATTTATATGCCCTGGGATACCAACAGATTCACTTGGCTTGCTTTACTTCATTGCTGTGGTCTGGAACGGACCCGCAATGTCTTTGAGGTCTGCCTGTGTTCTTTTCTATCGAATGCAATGATTTTTAAATTTAATTTCTCTTTCTAAGCCTGCAAATATTTGCTTTGCACAGTTGCAGCTCTTTTTAAAATTGGAGAGACTCTGTGAAGAGTCCAAATTCCTCCCTGGCACGACTTAACTGTGACGTGCACGTCAGTGTTTTTATTTTATAGTATGTAGTAATCACCTGACAGAGTTGGCTGCTGGGCACCAGGAATTTCTGTCCTGGCACTCAGGTGGGAGAATTCATGTTTGCAGGCTCCAGGGTGGATGGGCAAGCCGCCTTTCTTTGGGGTCCCGGTGCTGTCCCCAAGCAGTCCCCTTCAGCTGGCTGTGGCTGTGGCCGGTTCATGGCTGTTGTTTCTGTTACCTCCATCACAGCTGCCAGCCTGGTCCTGGCCCACTGCCTCGCGGGCCCACAGAACCTGGGTTGCCTGGAAGCATGCCTGTGCACGTCGGGTACCAGCCAATTGCTCAGCACGCACACGCATGCTGCCTGCAATGCCTGAGGCCCGAGCCTGCCCATGTGCGCACCGTGGGCCTGGGGCTCTGTTCACGCCTTGCTCCATTGTCCTGTCCGACTCCACTGACAAAACTTACAAGTTCCAAGATAAATTATGGAGCATTCCCTGTTTGCCAGGGTGGGGTCTGGGAAGGCACAGGGGCCAGGTCATGAGCTCCCCGGGATGCCCGTCACTGTAGATAACAGAGTCCAGCAGGAGAGCCAGGAGAGACCCACCCATGGGGGCGTGGGCCCTGCAGGGGTGCCGTGGCCCACTTGGGGTGTCAGGGAGCAGGCTGCCAATCACCTGAAGTTCAGGACAGTCCCCACGTGTCCTCTGTGGAACATCCCTTATCTGCATAGAAAGACAGACACCCTTCGAGGGGCTCTTAGAAGGGCCACCATGCTATTTGTTCTTAGGACAAGCAAAATTGTCATTCTCTTCCTTGAAAAGCTGGATTTCTTTTTCTAAAACAGTCAAGCCTTTTCCCATGAAAAAAGCCTGCTTTCAGTTTATTCCACAGCCACGTGGCATTTCTCGTCCCTGGAGGAGGCATAAGAGCAGTAGTGGTGCCGGGGCACTGGGACCAATACCTGGGAACCAGAATTAAATCTGACCGTCAGCTTCCAGGGGCCAAATGGGGATGCTGGTCTTGCTCTGTTGCTCACCAAGCACCGGGCCTTGGGCGAGTGACCTCCCCCGAGGGGGCCACGGTGTCCTCACCTGGGCAAGCATCACCTCCCAGACTCTAAGGATCAGATGTGACATGTGACGTGTTCCGGGGACGACCACACAGCGATTATGGACGCTTCAATCAGTGAGCAGCCTGCCCTCAGTGACGCAGCCTATTTGGGGTCCACCCACTCCTTGTTGGGTCTGACCCCAGTCTGGGCTTCCTGTCACTGCTTCATTTTAATGTGGGAGCTGGCCTATAACGGGTCCCCCAAAAGGACTGGGTCACTGGGTTCGCTTGCTGGGATGCCATAACACAATGCCATAGGCTGCACGGCGTTGCAACAGAAACTGGTGCGCTTGCAGCCTGGAGGCTGGAGGCCTGAGGTGGAGGGGCAGGCAGGCTGGTTTCTCCTGAGGCTTCCGCCCTCCGGCCATGGAGGGCTGCTGGGCAGCTCCTGCAGCACCCCGGAGGGAGCCGACTCCCCACCCCTCATCCTCAAATGGCCACTTTGGGAATCTTGGGTCCCTTCCTCACTGCAGCTCACCCCCTGTCTTCCTGGAGATGAAGCGGTTGGGTCTCCTATTCCAGGTCCATATTTAGCTGCTGCGGTGTAACTCTGCAGAAACTTTTCGTTGTGCTCTGCAGGGTGAGCAGCTGCTTTGAACAAGGGAATCGTCCCTGAAGGGAGAGATTTGATTTGGCATCGCTTCTGTACCCGCTGGAGGTGGTGAAAACACTTGCTCCTTTGGTAGACGTCCAAGCAGGTGGGCTTCCTTAAAGGGCAATGCATCCAGCCTGGCTGAAGTCAAAGGTGCTGGCCCCCCAGACGCTCTGCCTATGGTGCTGACAGCCTTTGTGCATTTCAATTTCTGTAAACCAGAGCCAGGAAAATGCTAGTGGAGCAACCTCTGTGAGGCCTGTGGTCCTCGTGCCAGCAGATAATGACTCTCTAGTTCTTCTACTTGCAAAGCCAGGGTTTCATATTTAGGCTTCAACTTAATGAAGAGGGCTTACATCCCAATAAATATGTGCCCAGGGCCCATTGGCATCTGTGGCCAGGCCTCAGTCATTGACGTCATGGTGACACTGCCAGGGAGGACCCCGTGCCCCCCGGATATACTTCCTCTCACCTGCAGTTGGGGGAGGCTCTTCTTCCCCTCACTCACCCAGCCATGGCTGAGCATCTGTTAAGTTGAAAGTCAGCGACAGTAATAGTCGTCCCAACAGATGCTCAGTGTCCCCTGATCCCTGCCCTGCCCCTGGTCCCGGGAGACCTGTCGTCCGATGGCCGCCCTCCTTCCAGCACCCCAGGTGCAGCTGATTCAGGCCTGGCGCTCAGGCCTGTCCCCCAGCCCCTCCCTGAACACCGTCCTGCGGCCCCTGTGGCCACTCCCTGGAACTCAGCAGCTCTAAAACCCCAGGTCCAGGCCAAGACTCCAGCAGGCCTCCCCTGCCAAGCCTCCTCCTCTCCAGCTCACGGCCTGGGGCCTCAGCCCAGCGGCATCTCGCACACCTGCCTTGCCCAGACACACCTGGACAAGTGGCACCGCTTCTCACTGGCTGCCCACCTGGCTTCTTCTCTGCGCAGGATCCACAGGGCTTCCTCAGGGTCACAGGTGTTGCGCCACTGTAAAGCAGGGACCCTCCACAGCTGGGACTGTCTCCCAACACCTGGCTCCTGGTGAGGGCGCATTCCTGCAGCACCACGAGCCTGCTGCGCTCCTAAGCACCCCCACCCACTTCTGGAATATTCTTCCATCCAGTCCCTCACCCCTCATGTGCATCTCTTGGTTTAGGTATCACTTCCACAAAAAAAGCTTCTGTGATCACACACACATGCACACACACGGTGGAGCAGGCCTCCACTCCACCCTTCAGGCATTACCATCAGTTATAGCCCATCTGCTCCCTTGGGGTTACCTGATCTCTTGTCCACAAAGCAACAGGCCCCGTGGGGAGATCCTACTCTGTCCCCCACCTGCTCCCAGCCCTATGGCTAACCCGCCCGCCCCAGGTCCTCAGCCCAGGCTCAGGGAGCACCAGGGGCCCGACCACACCAGCTGACAGCAGTCGGGCCAGCCTCCCCTGCTGGGGAGATTCAGGTGAGAACCACGAGCCAATCCCTTCTGGGGTCCCCGGCTAACAGCACCATGACAGACAGTGGCTAATTCCTGTGGTTTGAAGCTGATAATGCATAGCCCTTGGTAACTAGAAGAGCATGCCTCACCTCTCTCTCCAAACTCACCTACCAGGTAGGCCCCCGAAAGGACCAGGGAGGGCAGGAGGGAGGTGTCGGGAGAGGGGCGAAGTCTCCCATCTTTTTAATTCTTTTGAGCGTTTGGGCCTTCCGTGAACCTATTGTCTGACACCAAGATGCTCCTACTTCCATACGATAAGTCACCTCCACCAGAGCCAATCTCTGGCTTTTTATATCCCCCATCCTGAGAACTTCCTGCTTCTGCACTTACTCCCTCCGAGCTGCCCTAGGAGAGACCCATGTGCCTTGGAATTGAGGGGCGTCTTTGGCAAATGACCAGGGAAGGACAGAGACCCTCCATCCCATGGCCCAGCCTGGCTGCAGAGCGTGTCCGTCTGCGGCAGTGCGGCCGTCAGCCTCCCTGGTGGCCCTCACGGGGCAGGACTGGGGTCCAGGGACGGCATCCCCTCCTGTGTTCCCCTGGCCCGGGCATCTGTCTCCTACCCAGAGCCTGACAGACGCCTGCTCCCCTTCCTGGCAGTCGCCCCCACCGAGTGAAATGCCCCTAAATGTCATGGTTGCCCCTGGTAACCAGTCAAGGCTCTGCCGTCCCTTCATCTATTTAAACCTCTGCCGCAGGCTGCTGGGACCACGATGCCCCTGGGCTCACTCCTCTCTCAGCTACTCACTGGGGGGCCCAGGGACCCAGACACCACCAGGGTACCCTCCATCATCCACTCTGTGAGCTGAACGGATGAGAAAAGCACAAAGCAGGACTGCCTCTCCCTGGCACTGGGGCGCCGAGGCCCCTCCTGCCTAGGAGGAGGCTGGCCCGAGACCAGCCCGCCGGGCGGGTGTCTTCCGTGGAGAGCGCCTGTCCAGAGAGCAGAGTGCCCCTCCCGGCCTGCGGCGTGCTGGCTTGGCCTTATCCGAGGAGGGTACAGGGGCAGAGCTGGCCAGGACCTCCCCATCGTGGAGGTCCCCATGAGGGGCAGATGCTCCCACGTGAGGCCTTTGCCCCTCTCTTGGCCGAGGCCCGCAGGAGGCGCGAATTCTTCTCTTACCTAGACAGGCCACTGGGCGCTGTTTGCCCTGCAGCTGCCCACCCCTCCTGAGCTGCCCCGGGGCAGCGCCATCCAACACCTCTCCTTCTGACCCTGCCTCCCCTGCCTCACCACGGGCAGCCTCCCCCTGGTTGCGCTCTCTCTCTCCTCCCCCAGAACAGGATATTTGGCAGCAAGAGGTTCAGATGAGAAGCTAAAATGCCTTGGAGGCAGCAGGCAATGCCAATGGAAGCTCGGCTTTGCAGCCGTGATGCCTAGAACACCCCCAGCCTCGGTGTCCCCGCCTGTCCTGTGAGGCTGTCCAAGGGCCCCCTGGGCACACTGCCCTGGGGACCAGAGGAGACGAGTGTGGGACCTTCATCACGGTCAGTACCAGCCTGAGCGCTACTCCTCTTGCGGGTGCCACCAGGGCCCATCCCGTCCCTCCTGGTCCTTGCTGATGGTGCATCACCACCGCGAGCAGAGAGGCTCCCCAGGCCTCGTGGACAGGGCTGTGCTTCCAGCCCTGAAGCTCACAGCCCAGCCACATGGTGAGCTAAGAGCATGCTCAGCGCCCTGCCTGCTTCATGTAGCCTGTGGAACTCTGGGCTTTAGAGCCTGGAATCCCTCCCAGAACCAGCCAGGCCTGTCATCAACCCTCTGCCCACTGGCTCCCCAAAAACACTTGCATCCTGCCCCCCATGGGAGGGTAAGCGTGCCACCCCTTAGGTACCCTGGATGTGACCTACGTGAACTAGACCCCTGCTCTGCACACGGGAGAGGAAACCACCTGCCTTTACCCCTTGTGTGCATGGTGTTTGCCCTTCCACAAGGCAGCGCCCCGCATACAGGCTGAGATAGTGCCAGTCTCACTGCCCTGTGCCTCTGCCGCACACCAGGGCCCCAGGAGCTTCCCCTACAGGCCGAGGAAAGGAATGAATAGGAAGGCCTCCCATGTGCTTCCAGACGCCCTTCCAGGAGGGCCACCCGCCCACAGCCGCACCAGTACCCTCCGCTCAGCCCCGCCATGGGGCTGCTCCAGCTCACCTCTCCCTCCACCCAACATGGGTCCCTTTTGCTCCTCGGGCCCTCGCAGTCCCCAAGGGCACTGCAGAGGAGACATTTGCCCGCTAGGCCCTGTCTCAGAGTACACATCCAGGGAACCCAGTCCACAGCGATGAAGAAAGGAGGCACAAGTGAGTGAAGGAATGGGCG
This sequence comes from Smutsia gigantea, assembly GCA_032199065.1. NCBI lineage: Eukaryota > Metazoa > Chordata > Mammalia > Pholidota > Manidae > Smutsia > Smutsia gigantea. The sequence goes on along the minus strand of JAVSCE010003940.1, from coordinate 166,415 downwards.
AGTGAGGTTGGCGGGACGAGCGTCAGCAGTGTCACTTAAACGAGGAAGGGGGGACGCAGAAAGGACACGAGCCTGGTGAGGAATCAGCTTGGGCATTAAAGGAAGCCCCTGGGTGCTCTGTTCCGAGTTACAGACTCGGCCACGGGGACACAGCAAAAAGCCAGCTAAAATGGGAGCTGCTGAAGGATGGCGCCGTCGTTCCGGGGAAGGCGCCGCCCTGGGACCCGTGCGGGGCTGCAGAAAGCCCCGTCTTCCCTGCTGGCCGATCCTGATCTGGCCGGACCTACCAAGGAGTTGGGAGAATGGAGCTATTTATTCCCTCCTGCACAGCCGGAGCCCTGCCTCTATAAAGCTGGGGTAAGAGTAGGTGTTTTTCTCCCCAGAAATAGGTCTTTTCTCAAATCATCAGGGTTGACAAGCTGGATGCATTCGAATGCATTCTCAAGTCAGGCGTCTTCTCTCCTGTGACAGCCGCCTCGCATAAATACAAATCTCTGCTGGGAAGTCTTCTCACCACCGAGTCCTGCGGGTCCTACCCAGCTGCCCGTCTCCTCCTTCCTGTAATTGAATGTGCAGGTCGTCGTTAAGATCTCCGGGAGTGGCGGAAATGTTACCAGGGAAGAAAAAGCTGTTGACAATTTTATTCTAAAAAGTAGCTAAGAATAGGGGGAACCTTGTAAAAATAGCAAGCCTGCAAACAGGATTGCACTCAGGGCCAAGTTTTCCTTTTAAAAATCAGAGTTTGGCATTTAATGAGAACGGGGAGGGAGCTTCAGTCCTCACTTCCCGGGCCCAGCCATGGGGGCCTCGGACAAGAATGAGAAATGGCGTGGGTCCTGCTGGGAGCATGGGGAACCCACACTGCTCTTTTCCACCCAAATTTAGTTATGATGGAAACTTCCCTTCCACACTGTCCCTCACCCGAGGCCTCAGGGTTAGGCCCACACATCACCTGATGGAACACAGAATATGTCCCTTGGGAGAATCTCTCACATTGTTAGAGAGCTTAGATGATCCAAACATGCCGTGTGGCCGTACTAGATTCCTCTGAAACTCGCATTTCTTACTGGGAGCAATTCAAGTGTTTCCGTGAGGGCCCAGGAGACACCCAGCTCTGTGACACCTGTCAGAAAGGCCAGGAGTACTACAGGCAGAGACCTGTGCCCAAGCGGCCCGGCGGCAAGAGAGACAGTGAGTGGAGGCCCATACCTTGGGGACAAGTGCCAGCCAGTGGGCTCCACGGGAGGGCGTCTGCCTCAGCAGGCATGACACAACCCAGGGGCTCTGGTACCCTTCCTCCTGGGAGAGCTCATCTCCTGTGTCCTGAGTAAATGTGCTCCGCACTCCTTGGAGAATGAGAAACTGGGTGCCGCAGACAGGGGCCAAGTGAGACGCACAGGAGAGGGACGTGTGCTGACCCTGTACACTTAGAGGCTCTTTCCCGGGGCTTGCAAAGGGGATGCTCACATGGCGGCTGACCCTGCAGCGGCCAGTGGGAAGGGCTGCCCAGGAGCAGGGGTAGGAACAGTCCGCCCAGCTCTGCACCAGTCCCTGAGACAGGACGGCCCCCCCACAACTGCTGTCTAAAGGAGTGCGGTGGGGGTGCCCAAGGCACCAGGTTACTAAGGAGAAGTGTACTTGTCTGGTTCCCGCTGGTGAGTCCTCTCACAGCATTTGTGCACTAAGCGTCCAGAGAGTGCCTACTGTGTACCAGGGTCCATGCTGGGTTCTGAGGCCACAGAGATGAGCCTGGGGGAATGGGCAGGAGAGGTGGTCAGCCAGGGGCAAGGCCACGTGGTCAGGCCGATGAGCCAGGCACGCGCCCCGTCCCTGAGCGCCCTTGGGGAGGCTGGGGGCCAGCCCACGGAGGAGGAACACCTATGACCGTGGAACTCCAGAACCCCGGCCCCCTCTTCGAGTCAGTGGAGCGAGGCTGAGACAGAGTCACCCCCAGCTGCCCCCACTGGCCCCATGAGCACCGAGTGACTTTTTCTGGCCATCAGTCATTCAAGTGCAGCAGGAGGCTTGGAGCAAGCCCAGCTCTGAGACGCTTCTCTACAATGGCAGAGTCCACTGATCAGATGTGGGGATTCAAGATCCTGCTCAAAGCCAGGCAGGGGTCAGACCAAACTCCAGGAGGCGACGGGCATCTTCACGCTTCCCATGCTGCCCTCCCAGTCTGGGCCCCAGACGCCCCCTCGATCCATCTTCCCCTGCACAGAGCATGCCCTGAGTCAAGGGGCAGCGGGCTCTGTGGGGGGCCCCTCCCGACATCCAGCACCTGCGTCCTTGTGCAGAGATGCCCTCAGACTGCAGAACCCATTTCCCACCGCTGGAGAGGCCACTCTGTGTACCACAAGTGCCAGGAGCCGGCATGCCCTGGCCCCCAGCACCAGCCCTGAGCTATCACACATGGGCATGGAGGGGTGACCACCTGGCCCTGCCCCAGGGGGATGCTTTTCCAGCTGCCCTAAGCCCCTGTGTTTACCTTGGAGGCTGAACCAGCATCTCTGCTCATCTGCCCTCTTCTCCACTGAGCCCCGCTCCCTCTGCTCTGTGCACCTCCCAGCTCCTTGCCCTTGAACCCTTGGCTCAGAGCTGCTCCTGGGCAGCCCTCAAAGTGAGGCTTGGGACACAGCGTCCTCTTGGTGTGTGGCTGCATATCCATCTCTTCTGGAAGAATGTGTCAGCAAGGAAACATGCTCAAGCCAATAGCAGTGAGATGCTGTGGGGCTCTGTCTCCCTCTTCCCGAGCAGGTTTTCTACACACCACACGAAAGCCTCCTACCTCACAAAGAACACACATCCAAGCCTTTGCACGTACCAGTTATATGACCCTACATGAGATCCCTAACTCCGGAGGGCAAATCCTTCATCTCTGAGGGGGATTGGCGCACCGACCTTCCCTGAAGTTGAAGGATACCATGTGTGTGAAGCTTGTCAGTCACGGGGTAGCTGTAAACCATGACAGTCACCCCTGTTCATGCTGGTCCAGGGCCGGGGCTCTGGCGAAGCTGACACTTCCTCACACTGACGTGTGTACGCATAGCCTGTGTCTACTCCATAGCGGGCTTTGCTCCAGGCTCCATGCAAACAGGGACTCATTCCAGGCTATGGAGCTGCTGGGAAATCACCCTGACACTCCAAGTGAGGCACCTGAGGCACGAAGAGGTTTCATACTCGCCTCAGCTCACATAGCTAAGAGTCAAGGTCAGGACTTGAGCCCAGACATGGTGCATCTATCTTGCAAGCTCTCAGATTCCCTGCTCCGCATCCTTTCAGGACCGAGGCATCTGGCCACAAGTGTCTAATAGACACTGAAGACACCAATAAACAGGGGAGAAAAACTCGATCACAGGCTAAGTTGATTCCCCTATTTACTGAGATCACATCTCAACCAAGGTATTTTTAGGCAGTCTGGCACTGCAGCTCTCTCTAACATTGAGAAAGCATTGAATCCAGCCCTACTTACCCCAAATGTGCCTTGTGTCCATATTGCCTCTCACACTCAAGTGAGGGAAGCTTCGGGAACACAGGGTGCTGGCTCTTCAGCCCGGCACATGGGCATGGGGACACCTCGCGGGGGGCCTGGGGGGGATGCCTCAGCTCCCATGGGTCCTGGGTGCAGCCTTTCCTGAGCTCAGTCTCTGAAAAACAATCCTGAGTCTTCTGTATCAAGGAGATGGCTCCGACACAGGTCAAGAAAAAAGAGTAAGACCAACAGAGACAGAGAAGAAAAACAGGCAGAGAGAAAATGAACATATTCCCTAGTTTATTTAAGCAAAAGGAGACAGTGGCATGTGGACAAACTTGCCAAGGAATCTTCACCAAGTTCACCCCGTTATTCCATCTGTTTCCTCAGCTGAATGGGACACCAGCAGAGGCATTGAGGATGAGCACACGGTTCGAGGTCTACAAGGTAAGACGCGATCAGGGAAGGGGGTGTGAGTACTTGGAAAGCACCTACTGTGTGCCGGGCGCTGTCTGAAACCCCGCCACCTCTAATGTCCCCCTCAGCGCATCTCTGCAAGGTGAGAACAGGCCGGCCTGCATCCCCGCGGAGGAGAGAGCAAGCAGGGACCTGACGAGTTCCAGCAGTGACCAGCTGGAGTCCAGCCGGCTCGAGCTCCATGTCCAGGTCTCTCCTACTCTAGGATGAGTTCAGAAGGAGAGAGGACAGGGTGACAGTGCCAGGGCTCCCATGGAGACCAGGGCAGCAGGGCAGAGGACATAGTGAGCTTGGCCTCCCCAAGCGTTAATGTGGTGCCTCAGGGCAGGACAGGTGTTCATTGGCTGTGCCCCAGACACCTGGGCAGCATCGTCAGGGGCCCTGAGGGTCCCATGCAGAGAGGGGCACCATGAGGGGGAGGAGAAGGTGAGCCAGTGAGGAAGGGGAGTCGGGCTGGAGACAGTGCAGCGGGGAGAGAGGTGGGGTGGCGGGGTAGCGGGGTCAGCCTGGGCCCCTGCCCAGGCCCTGGGATTGCCCTCTGTTCCAGGTTCTGGGAGGCCACAGTGGAAAAGGTTCTCCTGACATGCTGCCAACAGGGACAAAGGACCCTCCTAATGATGGAGACAGGCTCTGGGCAGTCAGGCCAGCAGGGGAATGAGGGGCTCTAAATGTGAACCGACACCCACCAGAGCAGCTACCAGCCTGCAGGGCCAGGGCTGTGCAGTTGCAGCGGATCAGGCCCTGGGGAGCCCCGAGGGGAGGGGAGCTTCTGGGGAGCGGCTACTCCCAGGTCACACCAAAGCCTCAAACCGCTGTCTGTGCAGACAGGGCCCTGCAGCCTCCTGTTTGCAAGGCCTCCCTGCGGCGTCCTGGCCCTGCCGTGGGGCGTGAGGCCCCAGAACACTCAGGGCAGAGGGACCCTCCTCTGTGCCAAGGTATGAGGCCTTGGGCACCCACAGCCACTCACCCTCCAGTGGCCCCAGCCTCCGCCTTGTCAGCAGGGCAACCTCGAAGGGACAGTCCAGAGCACATGAGGGGCCTCCATCTGCCTCCAGCTCCACAGAGCCGGGTGTCAGTGAGGCTGCGTGAGCTCCAAGCGGGCCTGGACACCACCCCTGATGGAAACGGTCCAGCCCCTGGGGCACGAAATGGTGTGGAGGGACCCTGCAGTGCACACACACCGCCACCGGGCCTCCAGACTGAGCTATGTTGGAAGGATGCTCCCAGGTTTTCGCCCAATCATCTCTTTCCTGGGAAACTCACTTAATTCAGCTCATTCCAACAAACAGAGCTCTGTGCCCGAAGAGGCGGACTGTGTCCCAGAATGGTCTGACTGTGTCCCAGAAGGGGTGGGCTGGGTCCCAGAGCTGTCTGACTGTCCCAGAAGGGGCAGGCTGGGTCCGAGAACAGTCTAACTGTGTCCCAGAAGGGGCAGACTGTCCCAGAAGGGATGGGCTGTGTCCCAGAATGGTCTGCCTGTGTCCCAGAAGGGGTGGGCTGGGTCCCAGAAGGGGCAGGCTGTCCCAGAAGGGGTGGGCTGGGTCCCAGAGGGGCAGGCTGTGTCCCAGAACAGTCTGACTGTGTCCCAGAAGGGGCGGGCTGTGTCCCAGAACAGTATGACTGTGTCCCAGAAGGGGCAGGCTGTGTCCCAGAAGGGGCGGGCTGTGTCCCAGAAGGGGCGGACTGTGTCCCAGAATGGTCTGACTGTGTCCCAGAAGGGGTGGGCTGGGTCCCAGAAGGGGCGGACTGTGTCCCAGAACGGTCTGACTGTGTCCCAAAAGGGGCAGGCTGTGTCCCAGAAGGGGCGGGCTGTGTCCCAGAAGGGGCAGACTGTGTCCCAGAAGGGGCAGACTGTGTCACGATTAACAGCGGCAGAATTCAGGAGCCCACTCTGCTGTCCCATAAAACGGGGTGGCTTCATCATTCCCTGTGCCATGAAACACTGACATGCCTGTGAAAATGCTTCCTGTGAGAAAATACATGCTAGCTTCATTTTTGTTTGTGAAGCTTATATAAAGTTATACAAGGTTATATGAAGATATCTTGAAAAGCAGTACATATGTGTATATGTATGCAGTGTGCATCCTAGCTTTCCACCTGGGGTCATCTGAGAGGTGCTGGCCCTCTAGAAGCCCCTCTCACCCAGGGCCTCAGCAGCCTGTGGTCACCATGCAGCCCTGATGCATGACCCGTGGGGCTCATTCCCCACAGGTGACCCCCTCTAGATCACACAGCTTCTACACTTACCCACCTCCTTCCTGTTTCTGCATATTAGTCAGTGTTTGCTCTGTTCATGCTACATTTTTGCTGACTGATTTCATTTCTAATGGCTATGGCTGACAAAGGGAAGCTTTAAATGAAATACACTCATTTGCTCTCCTGGGAGCTTCTGTGCACAAAAATGATGCTCAGGACTGGGTGAGGCTGGGTGTGACAGGAAAACCAGGATGGTGTCCTGCCCAGACAGCAGTTCCTGACTCTCTCCTGTGAGAAAGACCATGGTGCAGAAGATCCAAGGTGTGAGCGATGTTCCACCACATATGGCCTCTGTTCTCATTTCCATCATAGCCCAAAATGGCTGCATATGTTTCGGCCATCACATCTGCATCCCCGCCAGCTGGAAGGAGGAAAAGGAAAGATTAGGCACACTTCCCTTTAAAGGGTTACACACACAACCATGGGCATTTTATTGTCCAAGTCTGTTTCTCACAGCCACATCTAGCTGTAAGGGAGGCTGGGAAAAGAAGTCTTTACTTTGGACAACCTTGTGTCCAGCTAACAACAAGGGATTTTAGGAAAGAAGAGAGAGAATATATAATGGGGATAACCAGGGTCTCTTTCACAACAAATGGTATGTTTTAATGTCATAATCCACTCTCCTTTGAATGTGTGAGTTAAGCAAATTAAGTTCCTTCATCTTTCATGAGTATACTGTTTTGATTTCATTTCTTAGAGTGGTTGTAGGTTCCAGGAAAATTGAACAGTTTGTGCATATTACACACACACATCCCCCTATTATTATTAACACCTTGCATCAGTGTGCTGCATTTATTAGAGCTGATGAAACAATATTGATACATTATTATTAACTGAAGCCCACAGTTTATTTTAAGGTTTGTTCTTTGTCTTATAAATTCTGTGGGTCTGGAGAAATGGGTAAGGACCTGTGTCCACCATTACGGTGTTACGCAGAGTAGCTTCCCTGCCCTAAAAACCCTCTGCTCTCCCCTGGTCATCCCTCCCTCCCCAGCCGCTGGCCACCACCAGTCCTTTAGTGTCTCCACAGTTCTGTCTGTCCCAGGAGGTCACAGAGCTGGAGTCACACACTCTGCAGCCTTTACCGACTGGCCTCTTTCACGCAGTGCCATGCGTTTACAGTTCCTCTGTGTCTTTCCACGGCTTCCCAGCCCGTCTCTTCCGTGCTGAGTAACATCCCATTGCCCGATGAGCCCCAGTCTGTGCATCCATCCTCTACTGAAGGACACCTTGCTTGCATCCAGGTTTTGACAATTATGAATAAGGCTGCTAGAAACACCCATGTGCCGTTTTCTACGTGGACATAAATTTTCAACTCATTTGAGTGAATACTAAAGGGTTTGATTTCTGGACCTGACCTTAAGGGTATGTTTCCTTTCTAAGACACTCTTCCCCAGTGGCCGCACCATTCTGCATCCCCGCCAGCAATGAGCGAGCGCTTCTGCTGGTCTACAGTTTCATCAGTACTTGGTGTAGCTAGGTTTTTTTAATTTTTAAAATTTAAAATTAAAGAAACAAGTTTTAGCCATTCTAATACATATCTTGTTTGAATTTACAATTTCCTAGCACCATGTGCTTATTTCCAACTATGTATATTCTTCTGTGAGGTTTCTGTTCAAATCTTTCACCGATTTTTTAATTGGGTTCTTTTCTGATTGTTGAGTTTTAATAGTTCTTTGCATATATGGGGCACAAGTCCTTTATCAGAGAACTGCTTTGCAAATATTGTCTCTCAGTTGGTGGCCTGACGTTCCATTCTTAGCAGAGTGTCCTGGGCAGAGCAGAAGTTTTGATTTTAATGAAGCTCAACTTACTGTTTTTTGCTCTCATAAGTCATATTTTGGTGTTATACCTAAAAGGTCATCACCAAAGCCAAGATGGCTTAGATTTTCTCCTATTCTATTTTCAAGGCATTGTACAGTTTGCATTTTACATCTAGGCCTGTGATCTATTTTGAGTTAATTTTTGTGAACGGTGTAAGGTCAGTGTCCAGATTCATTTTTTTCTTTTGCATGTGTGTCTCCTTGAGAAATTTTTTGCAACCATTAAATATTAATCAGAAGGAGCACAAAGAGACTGGAAAACATGAAGATGTAATGTTAAGGGGAAGGCAGCAGGCAAAACCCCATCTCTGCTGTAGTTTCAGGTGTAGGCGGGATGTCTGGATTGGTAAAAGCGGGAGCGGGGGTTAAAGAGAGCAGGGCTGTGGCGCTGGGGGCAGCAGGAGGGTCTGCAGAGAGCCTTAAAGGGCTGGTGCGGGAGCACAGCCCCAGGACCTCAGGCCACACACCTGTGTGGTGGGCAGGCCCGGGGAGCCCGGGTGCAGCTGGACGAGGACCCTCCTGCGAAGTCAGTGAGCTGTGACAGGGCCCGGCTCCCGATGGGAGAGGCAGGGACGGACCCACCTGCTGAGGCAGCTCTGCATAGCCTGGCGATGGACGGTGCACCAAGCGGCAGAACCAGGGCTGGACCCCAGGTCCCCCCCGTGCCAAGCTCAGATGTACCTCAAAGTTGCGGAGAGACAAGATGAATACCAGCACCATTTATTCACCAAGGCTTTGGCCCAAACTCCCGTGTGAAAACCCTGGTCCTGGCGAACATGTGTCGGACTGTGTGAGATGAGGGCTTTGTTTCTGAGGAGTCAGCTGGCCTAGGGGCCAAAGCAGGGCAGGCCTGCTCCCCCACTTCCTCGGCCCCACATCTCCCTAAGTCTGGAGGGCAAGGCTGGATATCCGCCGCTGACATCACATGCTCTGACCAGGCCTTCAATCCCTGTTCCTCCCCAGGGAGGCAGCTTTCTGCCCCCAGATCCCAGCAGGAGGCCTCACCACCGCCTGGCGTGTGCTGACTCCCAGCCCCTGGGGGCCCCCATCCCAAGGCCGTCCTTGCCGAGAACCTCAGGGGCCAGAAGGGGAGCCCCCACCCTCCACCAAGGTCCTGAATATGTGACACCTGAGGGGCACCAAGGACCCTGTTAAAAATCCAACATGCTAATGAGCATCTGCTGTGGGTCAGTCCGGTTAGAGTAAGGCTTTGGGCGGTGGAAACGGACGGCAGGCAGGCGGGGACTCTTACACATGAGTCTGGACAAGTGGACAGCCACTCTCTGCTCCACCGCTGCAGCCCGGGGCTCTGAACGGCTCCAGAAGGCATGCCGTTCCTCCCTGTGCCAACCGGAACCTGCTGTCCTGCAGTTGCCCTCTGTCGGAGCTGGGCCTGCTCCCTCAGTCAGCCGCACAGAGCTGGTCTGCGCCCTCATCCTGGGAACCGGGCAGCCCCCGAGGGTCCGGGCGCAGCTGTCACTGCTCCCCTCTGCACCCTAAGGGGAGAGACCGGCCTCACGGGCACCCACTGCTTGCCCAGTGTGTCCCGTGGGTCAGTGCAGCTGTCCCCACTCAGAGATGAGGAGGCTGGGCTTCGGGGGCTCAGCTGCCTGCCCGGGTCACACATGGAGGGGGAGAATCTGAGGCCGGGGCTGCCACCTGAGCCCAAGGGCCACACGCTCGAGAGCTGAGAGTGGTGGGGAGCCCTCCAGTCTGTCAGCACCCCCAGGGCGCCGCCCCTCACCCCCTCTCCCGCACAGGGAGCCTACACACCGCACCCCAGGCAGGAGGACACCCGCCCACACCAGGGGCCCCTCCTCTTGCCTCTTTGGCATCTATGAGGAATGCATTCAGGGCAAATGGCAGAAAGTCCAGCCAGTGGGTCCTCACAAATAGGGGGACTGCAGAGGCCGGGGTGGGAGGTCCAGGGCTGGTGCCGTGCCTCAAAACCAACACCTAACCCAGCTCTTGGTTCCTCCACGGAGAGCAAGTGGGGGCTGCCTCGTTTGCAAGACTCAGGACGTGAGGTCCTCTGGACAAAGGGCCAACAGGAGCTCGGTCCTCGGGCTGCGCTGCTCTTGCTCCAGCAGGGAGGTGCTCCCCGGCACATTTCCTCCTGCACCTCAGCCAGAATGGAGCCACAGGCCCTCGGAAGACCAGTCCCTGGCCAGGAGAGAGAACTGGCCACCTTTGACCTCGTGTCTGCCTCAGCAGTGGGTGCTGCCCGCATCCCACAGCCCTGGCAGCTGCCTGGGGATGAGGGCTTCGCCAGCTGGAGAGGCAACTGCAACGTGCTGACCATTAAGCCATGGAGGACACAGCAGGCGTCACCCTGAGGTGCAGTCACGCTGGCCTACCCATGCCTGAGCATCACCAGGAAGCATTTTCTCTTTGGACCAATCAGAAATTTTAGCCAGAGTAACAACAATCTAAAACTTGTGTCTTAGGCACCAGCTGAGTCCAGTGAATGTGGAGGGAGGGAGGGAGGCAGGAAGGGGTGGCACATGGAGGACGTGGAGGGACAAGAGGGGATGGTGGGTGGATGGAGGCGAGCTGCTTCAGGACACCTTGGGGAAAGTGCTTTTTCTGTGTTCTCAGTTCCTAAAGAATGGGCTTTGGTGGGAAACCACCCAAGCAGAATGCAGAAGGCTTGCTGCTTGTAAACCCTCTGGGGTGTCTGAGCTGGGAGCAGCGTGCAGCCCCCAGCAGGGGAAAAGGGCAGGCAAAGTGCTTGCTCTTGCACTGAGGTGGCCTTTTAGCATTTTCCTTCCACTCCCGCCATGAGGCTCCGGGACAGGGTTTCAGGGGCCCCGCATGCCTCCAGGGAGGGCAGCTGACAGGCGACTCAGAACCCTTGAAGGGCAAATTGGTTCACACCCAGTCGGTAGGGGTGGGGTGACTGTGGGCTCAGAGAGGCTCTTGGGGTGCCAAAGCTCCCCACCCTAACTTAGCCTAAGAGGCTGGGGAGGGACATGGGGTCTTCGCTCAGTGGTAGCTGTGGGCATTTGGAGGCCCTAGAATGGAATGGTGAATGTGGAGGCTCCAGGCCCCCGAGCTAGGAGAGCACCCACCTCCCACCAGGCTGGGCTGCCCTAAGCCGCCGCTGTGGGACCCCAGCAGGTCCTCCTCGGGTGTGTGTGGAGGGGAAGGGGCCTCTCCTGAGGTCCTGGGTCGTCCCTGAAATGGGAGGCGGGGAGCAGCCCAACTGAACCCTCAGGGGCTCCCAGGACCCACTACCCGCAGATGACCGACCTCCCAGGCCTCGCCCCGGGTCCCAAGGAGGCTCAGGGTTTCTTGCTTCTGCCGTGCAGGGTGGGTGAGACCCTGTCCCTCACATGGGCAGGCAGTGGGCACCCCCTCACAGCCAGTGGGACAGGCCGAGGCCGGGCAGGGGCTCTCGAGCAATGGGGTGCCCGGGGGCAGCAGGCAGCCACCACATTCAGGCTGAAGACCAGGGCACAGACTCGGGTCTATTTATGGGTCTTTCCTGTTTTCCCTCAGAGCTCAGCAAAGTCTTTCTGGAAAATTCCAGCCTGGCTCAGCTGTCCCGACAAAAGGGGAGGCTTGGGGGCCGGGGCTGAGCAGGCACGTGCGATCGGAGTTCACCGTGTCCCCGCAGGAGGGGGACCGAGCCGAAAGAAGAGCCCCAGCAAGGGTGGGGAGGTCAGGGGCTCCCCTGCAGCTCCCTGGGGGGGGGACTCCCAGAGCCCCGCTGGCGAGGGCAGGTCTGTGTCTGACAAGGAAGGTGGTTCCTGCAGGGGTGGGGTGCAGGCCATCCGCCCTCAGCCAGCTGGGCAGGCTTGCTGACCTCTGCCAGCCCCAGATCCATCTGTGAAGCGGGAGGTGGAGAGCTGGGGGCTCCAGACACCCACAGGACCCCCGCACAAGGTGGGTGCTGACAGGACACCTGGATGTCGTCCCTGATGGGAAATGAGGGACCAGAGGTGTGGAGGGGTTGCACTTTTCCCCAGCTCACATATGCACACGTACATCCACATGTGCACACAGCTGGTTAGTGATGGAGCTGGAATTCACACTCCGCACCATCCCTGCCCCATGGCAGACTGCAGCTGCCTATAATAGGATGGAAACCTCCAGAACACCAACAAATGAGAGGAGTAGCTAGCAGATGAAGTTCTAAGAGCAGGGCAGAGGAGAAGACCCTGCCTCTCCTCACACACCCTGCCACACGGGACCCCTGTTGAAGGAAGCAGGAGGTAGATGCTCAGTGAAGACTGGGCACCGACTGTAAGAGACTCACCCTTTGCTAATGAGAGACAGACCAACAAGTCTTCAGTTGGGGTAAAGCAGAACATGGCTGTGTACACATACTAAAGAGCTGGCCGGCCTTTGCCCCCACTCCGGGGAGGGAAACTGAATCCTAGAACTTCCCAGGGGTAGGAGTATCTGTGTTTTCATGGTGAGGTTGGACCGCCCCGAGTGGATCCTCATGAGATGATGTAGCTGGGCCCCTAGATGGTCTGTGCCCTGGAGGCGACTCAGGATGGGCCGGCCATGCCAGAAACACCAGCCACGGGATGAGAGGGGGGAGCTTTGAGCCACAGGGCATCAGCCCAGCCTTCCTCCTCTGCTGGAGGGGATAGGGCTGGCGATGGGGTACCCTGTATAATGAACTGAAAAGTTAAACTCGGGACCCCTAAGCTCAGGAAGCTTTCCTGGTTGGCAATATCCTGTGTGTCATCACACACCAAGGGGCCCAGAGGGTGGGGCAACCCCGGGGATGACGGACGCTTCGCGTGGGCCCCTCCAGACCGTGGTGTGCGTCCCCCTTCAGCTGCTCTCACCTCTGTTTTGCTCTGGTAGAACTAGAACCATAGATATAGGGCTCTCCTGAGCTCTGTGAGCTGTCCTGGTGATTTATGGAAACTGAGGATGTCTTTGGAGACCCCCAAATTTGTACCTGGCTGGTGAGAAGTGAGGCCTGGGGGAACCAGATGCAACTGGGGCCAGAAGGGAGGGCAGTCGCGGGGAGCACAGAGCCCTGCACCTGTGCAGTTGGTCAAAAGTCACTGCAAATGTATATTATTGCATCATTGGAACACAAATAACAAAGAACAAATTAAAATATCATCCAGAATTACTGAGCAAAAACAAACAAAGCCCAGCCTTGGCAATTTTAATTTCTAACACTGTATATCTCAATTTAAATAGAATTAAGTGGAGTTAAGTGTTAATGTACAACGTTAGTATCTTAACTCTACAATATAGACATATAATCCCACCTAGGCTGCACAAAATAACATAAAAACAAAAATCTACAACTCCTAGAAAGATCTGAAGGCAATGAAAGAAACATTGAACTTTTAACAAATACCTGTTTAATTCCTGAATCTCTCAATCTTTATGATACAGAATAAAGAAAACTAATAAAGTTTAAAATAATTGGGATGATGTCATTATGGAGCAAAGCAATACCAGAGAGAGATGGACTCTATACTATTGCCAATAATCCATGAACATTGCAAAAATTATCTTAGTCTTCTCTATAAAAACCCCAACAAATTTTCAGAAGCGGAAATTGCAGAGTACATCCTCTCACTAAAATTAGAATTTATAGCAAAAACACAGTCTTTACGTCTAAAACTGGGGATCAAAGCCCCAACTGCACCGGGGTGCAAGCTCTTGGTCTCTTCATATAGAGGGAGGAAGGGAGGAAAGTTCTGGTCCCAACATCAAGGCAGAGGATGTCAAAACTTGAGTAAGAGACACCTCTCTGCCCCCGCGGCCCCTCCTGCACCCCTGCTTTAGCCCCCAATGCACCATGCACATTCCTAAGTTTACTTAGGGGTAAAAACATATATATAATAATATTCTTAAGTATGTAAGTAAATACCAGGAAAGGGATGTTGTCCTGGCAGATACCAAGCTATGACTAAGCCTTATAAATAAGGCTGCAAGGAACAGGAGTGAGCCAGAGGCAAGAGCAGGCCCCCTTCACAGCACCCAGCCAATGGCCCCAAAACCTGCTCCCTCAGCGCCAGGTAAGGGGAGATTACAGGGCGAGGCGGGAGGGGGCTGGTCCACAACGGGAGGTGGGAAATTGGTCTTCAGAGTAAACCGTAGCTGGGTGCTGACCACACCGGGCCAAGATGGCCCAAACCCACTGACAGCTGGGGGCCCAGAAGCAGAGGGCAGGTAGGAGAGCCTTTAAGTGGCTCTAAGGCGGGAAGACAGGCTCCTTTTCCCAAACAGGAGCAAACTAAGGGGAGAGGGAGGCGCCTAACCTGGCTGCCAGGGCTGCCCGTCATTGTTTGCATCCTTTTCTCACTGTCCTCTAATAAGGGGTCATTTCCCCCATTTCTGCATCAAGCCACGTCAGCTCCTGGACAGCTCTGGGCTCTTGAGCCCTGCAGATGGCGCTGCCCCAAGTTGCCAGGAAGGGTGGGGGCCTTCCCAGGGCCCCTGCACTGCACGCAGTTATAAAACCTGGGAACATTGACCTCGGCCGTATGGCCCCAGGAGTCTGTGGAAATGGACTCCCCTGTAATCCCTTTCAATGAAAAGTCAGTCATGCGGTGTTAGATTTCAGAAAGGGGCAATTCGGGTTTTACTTTAAACTTTCAACGTGACTGAAGGAGAAAAAAAATCTCCCCAAAAAAAAAGAGAGAGAGAGAGAAAGGGGGGAGAGAGAAATAAAATGTCAAATCTGAAAATGTGCTGCATTTTAAATTATCCAAGCACTTTTGCTCTAATTAGAATTCTAACTAGGAAAGAGTAGAAAGTCAAATCCACATTTAAATGAAGATATTCACAGCCCCTGACCCAGGGCTTCCGGGCACAGAGCCTCCTGAGGCCCCCCGGGACTTGGAGGTCACTGCCTTCTGGGGGCCACCCCGGTCCATTTCCATCTGCTGCTTGGAGGAAGGCAGGCTGAGCTTCCTCTAGGCCTCCCTGGCCTCCCCGTGTATGGGCACAGGTGTGAGAGACAGGGGTGGTTCGGCCAGCATGCCTGCGGGGAAAGCGTGGAATTCATTTCCAGCGCGCCCAGTCGGCATTCATCAGGATTAGCCAGTTGTCACGTCTCAGAAAAGATTCTCTTTTCCAAGGGTCTCAAGGGGCCCAGTGTTAACTCTCCCTGTCTGTGTGGACCTGGAAATAAGGGTTCCCGTGGACACAGCCTTCCTCCCCAGAGCTGTTGTGGGAGCCATGCAACCCGGCAGAGATCTTAGGTCCCAGTGGGTGTGACCCAGGTCCTGTCCAGGCGGCTCATAAACGTCAGAGCAGAGAGACGGCATGGGGACATGTTGGCTGGAAGGCTTCTCTTGTCTCTGCACTGCTAGGACCCCTCCTCCAGGCTCCCCTCCAGGCCTGGCGACAGAACAACAGTAACCAGACCTGGACCCCAGAGGCTCTGCATAGCAACCCCAAGCTCCACAGCTTCTCAGCAAGCAGGGTCATTAGCGTCATTTTACAAATGGAAAAAAAAAATCAAAGCAGAACTGGCCTCCAGAACTGCCCAGGGCCACACTTTCCATGCGCATGGCCTCGAGGTAACCGGGGCTGGCAGATCCCACCCCAGACTCTGAGAGTTTCTGCCACACGCATCCCCTCCAAAGCTTCCCAAAAGGCCTCAGATGTTTCTGGAGCAGGTGCATTAGAACAGCACCTGGGAGCCAGCCTTTTGAGCGCAGCCTGATCTTGTCCCAGCCGCGCAGTTGGCTGAGCGGGCATCGCATGCAGGGACCGTGCTGACCACTGGGCCGCTGCGTCACTTTATCCTCTCTTGTGGATGAGAAGAAAAAGGCCTGTTTGAGGAATGAGGAAGCAGACGTCTGGAAAAGGTAGGTACCTTCCCCCAGTCCAGTCCGCACGCCAACACATTCCGGGGCCCACGGTCCCGGCCTGGACCTCACAGCAGAGCCCCCATGTGCTCAGGCCAGCGAGCCTGGGGGCTCCACGGACGGCCGGATTTCAGGTCAGGAGTCCGCGCTTCAAGCCCCTCAGGGAAAGTCTCCCCTTCTAAGGACACTGAGCGACATTGAATATTGGAGGACCTTTTATTTCTGCCTTCGATTTTTTTAACTGTCAATGTTGACACGTTTTCTTACTGCTCCCAACGTGGAAGCCTGGCCTTCAGGGAACGAGTGGCTGTGACTGGGGATTGTGAGGTCCTCAGCGTCCCACCCTCCAGCATGGGGCAGAAGCTACAGTGCAGCGCCGTGAGGTGGCACTGTGCAGACACTAGGGGCTCCCAGGGACCCTGGAGGCTGGGGCGCATGGGGTCTTCTGTTCCCCATCTAACACGTGCTGCAGAGAGCCTCCAAGAGTCGGCCCACCCAGGGCCTCTGGCACCAAGAAGTACCCAGTGGAGAGGTTCCTGGGGGCCGGAAAGCCAGCTGGGAATCAATGGGTCCAGAGGGGCCTGTCCAGGCTCACTGTGGACAAGCTGCTCAATGCCTGCCCGCCACCCCGAGCTCCAGGGGGGACAGCGGGGGTGGGGGTGCCCTGTGTCCTGGAACACTCCTCTTGCTGGGGAGAGGCTGAGCGCTTTGCCCTGTCCCGGTAGTGGGGAAGGAAGTGACGTCTGCTCACACGGCTGCCCATGGGAGGACAGAGTACGTCATCCCGGCACTGGACACATCTTTTCTCAGCTTGCAGGCAGTAATGTCGTGGCTGGGAAACAAGTGCTCTAGTGCAGAAGCTTTACTGGAATTGATATGACCATGAAGTTACTGTTGTTTGTATCTGTTCTTCTAAACGAAAAGCATCTTTCTACTTAATGTCGTTGGCATCCCAAAAGGAAAGTTGGAGAGAAGCCATCCCTAATCAGAGGTGGTGTCCCCTAATGAGGTGCTGTGATTCCATCTTGGAACCCCTTGTGGCTGAAAGGGGGATAAGGACAGAAGGGGGGGCGCTTTCCTGAAAGCAGTCAGCTTCTGGAAGAGACCTGGGACTGAGGGTGGGGAGCAGCTTGGAGCTCAGTTAGGGGCCAAGTCATCGCCAGGGGCCTCAGGACTAGGGCACACAAATAGTCCTCATGAGCCAGAGAGCGTTACTGTGTACAGGGTTCCTGAGGCTGGGGCAGAAAGGCCCCGTAGCTTCTGCTCACTGGCCAGCCACATCCTCGCCCAGCGCCCTTGAGTGACCCAGCCACCTGGAGAGGCCACTTCGAAGTGTTCCAGGAACCCATCCCACTGAGCCCACCTTCAAGACACCCAGGCCCTTCACATCTTCTCAGCTGGGGCCCCCACATCAGGGAGTAGGGATGAGCCACCCCCCAAGAAGCCTGTGCAAACTGCCTCTGCAGAATTCATAAGCCCAATCAAATGGTCGGTGTTTTGCACCTCCAAATTCAGGTCTGTTTGTTACACAGCTAAAGGTAACCGGTGTGCCACCCCACGGCCCCTGCCAGGTCTCCCCCTCTCCCCTCCTCACCTCGTTCCTAGGGCCTCAGGGGGAGGTGGGAGAGTGCCAGGAAAGGCTGTGCCCCAAATCTCCCATGATGCTGGGGTATGCCCTTGGGCATCTGTGACCCCACAATGTGTCTCGTGCCTCTAGTCCCCCAAACCCTCATCTGACCCACCTACTCCAATGATACAAATAATAAAATTGCTGTCAACATCACCATCATTTTTCTAACATTTGTCAATTTAAGAAGTACTCTCAAATATACTAATTCACCAAATAAAGCAAACTTTAAGGTCAAGATTTTTACTCCATTTTTATAGAAAAGCTTAGATACACTCAAAGTCACTTAATACTAAAAGAAAAATCAAGCAACTAACAAAAGATGGCCTCTGGCTCTGGGCTGGTTTCCTTCCACTGCACCCATGTCCACGGCACTCATTTCAAAAGCCTTAACACTACACTCAGGCCCCAGGAGGATCTGGCCAAATAAACATCCTTCTCTGCTTCTTTCCTGCATCAAATTCCCTTTGGGAATCAGCAAAGTCACGAACAGAAAGAGAAAATAAGCATCAGGTCTGACAGTTGTGCCTGTGGGCATCCTGTTTCCCCTTTTGCTTTTGCGGCCAGGAAGCTCAGCAAGGCACCACATGCAGGGCTCCAGGCTCTGCTGGCTGCGGATCACTTTCCCTATAACTGGTTTTCTTCTTCCTGCTACATCATGTTTTCCCCTGACTTGGCATTTTGTTTATGAAGCACGTGAATTAGGATGTTTGCCTGTTTTGCCTGTGAATGAATTTCCAGGGCCTAGGACTGGGCCAGGCACACGGTAGGCAGTGCTAAATGATGGAACACTGCATGTGTGAATCACCTCCTGTGTACCTGAGAGGTGCAAGCCAAGCCAAGCCACGTCAAAAGGCTGACGTACTGAACACGGTACTATGTAGTGGAACTTAGTCACTGTGTCAAAGCAGATAAAACGAGGCAGAGAGAAGAAGGGAGGAAGGCAGGCAGCCAGCCAGGTCTGTGGCAGCATCTTGGGTCCCAGTAAGGAGAGGTCAGGGGGGCTATGGGGATCCACTGGCCCTGGAGGAAGCCTGCCTCAGCATCAGGGCTGTGCTCAGTCCCCACGGGGAGCAGTGCCCCCTCAGCGTGAAGGCAGGACCTATTGCACAGCGGGGCCCCCCAAGAGTGCTTCCCCCCAGTTGGAGCTCCTGGGCACGTGCCCATGGAGGCATAGGGATGAGGGCTGGCGGTCCCTGAACCCTGTATGGGTATAGCAGGGTCCTTAGCCATGTGCCCTGGTACTCTGCATGCCTGAACACTTTCCTAACAAAGGGTCCTAGGCACATACTTTGTTTCCGCAATTACACCTCTTTCTTTGCAGGAAGTAATCTTACGATTGGCAGGACAGGAATCTATGAGGCTCTGGGGTTAAAGAACACACTGCAAAGCCAGCCCTCCAGGATGGGAGGCCCAGCAGTGCTCCAATAGGCTGTGTGTACTTGAGCACATCACTTAACCTCTCTGTGCCTGTTCTTTCTTTTGTTAAATGGCAGCAAATGCTCTTTCCACAGAGAATTAAAGGTAATCATTATCAGGTGCTCCAGAACAGCGCCTGGCTCCTGGGAAGCACTACCACTGGGCAGAATAGGAACCCACCATGGATGGCCTGTCTACGCACTGGAATGGGTGGTTTCCTGCCTCGCTAGTCACCGAGTCACCAAGGAACGTTCCAGGGTACTCTACAGTTTAAAGACCAGCTCCCGGAACAGTGTGATGCCGCTCTGTTTTCCCCAAATCTGGGCCTGCATGGGGATCAGCTGGTGAATTATGGGTCCCTTTCCGTGTCCCTGCACTTTCTCAGCTGTCTACCATGAGGGTCTTTTCCTTACATAATGAAGGCTCGAAGGAGCCCGGCACCCAGAGGGCTGAGGCCTGAGACCCTGCAGGGCAGTCACTTCATGGCCCCCTCCGGAAAGCATATCTGAAGGACACCCAGCTCTATAGCTACTGTCCCTCCTCCTCCAAGACCAAGTGTCAACAGACTGAACTACGTGAGGTGCAGGATGGGGGACAATGCTCTCCTATCAACAATGGGGCTGTAACATTGTATCCATTTCATCGGAACTCGCTTCCAGCGCGACAGGGCAACCCTCCCCCTTCTGGGGCCTTCTGCGTACAGTTGTGATTCTTCTCTGATCCCATTCTGCATTCCTTCCTGGGATCCCAAAGCCTCCTAAATGATTTTGCAAATTTGCATGCCTTAAGGTTCAGTCTGTGCTGTAAAGTACTGAGTTTGGACAGATGCATAATGTCATCTACTCACAGACTCTATTACCTATCACGCATGTATACACAGTATACATACAACTTATCATGCATATGGCTGACATACAGAATAGTTTCATGACCCTAACAATAACCCTAAAAAAAACCCGTACTTCATCTATCCACTCCCTTCCCCCTCCTTCTGAAACCCTGGCAACTATTGATCTTTCTACTGCCTCTATAATTTTGCCTATACAGAAATTACGTAATTTGGTACTATAAGGTGTATAGGTTTTTCCAGACTGACCTCCTTCATTTAGTAATAGGCATTTAACAGGGGTGGACCTGGGGTTTTTATGGTTTCCTAGCTTATTGTTTTTATTACTCAATAATGTTCCATTGTCTGGATGGACCCTGGTTTATCTGTTCACCTACTGAAGGACATTTTTGTTGTTTACAGTTTTAAATGATTGTGAATAAGCTACTGTGAACATCCACAGGTGGGTTTCTGTGTGGAAGGAAGTCTTCAAATCAGGTGAGTAAATGCCAAGGTGTAGAGCTGTTGGATTGTATGGTAATACCGTGATTAGCTTGTAAGAAACTTCCAAACCAGCTTCCACAGTGGCTGCACTCCGCGCCCTTCCACCCACGTCCTGAGAGCCCCCGCCACTCCACCTTCTTGCCACCAACTGGTGTTGCCAGTTTTGTGCACGTGTGTGTATGCATTTTAGCCATCCTAATGGGGTGCATTTGTATCTCATTATCATTTTGATTTGCAACTCCATGACAAATTATGAGGAGCATCTTTTCATATGCTTATTTGCTATGTATCTTCTTTTAGGTGAGGCTGTGTTCAAACCTCTTACACATTTCCTAATTGGGTCATTTTCTTTTTGTTGAGCTCTAAGAGTTCTTTGCATATTGTTCCATAATATAATATTGTATGTCATCTATTCTTCAATGCAGAAAGTTTAAAAAGAATGTGAGAAATCCCATTCCTTTCTGAATACGCATTTTGCATGTTTTCTTCCAGCTTGCAAAGTTGTCCATTCATCCTCTTGAAATCGTCATGTGCCAAGCAGAAGTTCATAATTTCAGTGAAGTTCAGCTTAGTTTTTCCTTCAGGGACCATGCTTTCCTTGTAGCATCTGAAGTCTTGTCACCCAAGGTCACCTTGATGTTTCTTTCTAGAAGTTTCATAGTTTTACATTTTGCCTTTAGATCTGTGACCCATATCTAATTTTCGTGAAAGGTGTAAGTAAGGTAAGGTATGTGTCTAGTTATGTTTCATTTGCGTGATTTTTTCTGGTGCCATTTGTTAGGGATTCCACCCCTGTCAGCCCCGTTGCCTGGGTCTTCTCTGAACCCCCAGCTCATCTTCCCTGGATGTGTGTGTCCACTCACTCCCCCGGCTTCGTCCCCCTGACGACCGTAGCTCAGCGTAAGCTCTGGAGTCAGGGGGCACTTGTGCCCCACATGACTTTGCTTCATCACCGTTGTGTTGGCCATTTGGGGTCTTTGCTTTTATGAATATGACATGCCTGGGGGTCGATTTTTGGTATTGATCCTGAGTTTTCCAGGTCTATGGTTTGATGTCTGTCACTAATTTGGGGAAATCCTCAGCCATTATTACTTTAGGTCCCTTCTGCTCCTTTCCACCCTCTCCTTCTGGACTTCCCAACACACAAATGGGAGGACTTTATGGCCCCACGGCCTTTGCTTATTCAGTCTTCCCCCCTCCACCCTGTTTAATGTCATTATTTTTTTTCTCTTCATGTTTCAGCTTGGGAAGTTTCTACTCACATATCTTCACTCACTGATTCTTGTCTCATCTGGATCCAGTCCACTTGCGGGTCCATCAAAGGCATTTGTCATTTCTGTTACAGAATAAAGAATGTCCTTGTAGTGTAAGGGGCAAAACCCGATACCCCGAAATGTGTCTCTTTGGCAGGTCTTTTTTTAGGCTGATTATTTTTAGGAAGCAGAAGGTTCAGGAAGAACCTTTGGACATCCCGCTTACTGACTAACAGTATTTGATGGAGGACCTCTCCGGGAGGGGGCCCTCACCACAGATACTGTACAGCCTGATGTGAACTCGGTGGTAGACAGGGTGGGGCCTGACCAGGTCTGCTTGTTAAAGCCCCTCAGTGTCTGCTGTTTCTGTGGCCCGGCGAACATTTGCTCACCAAATATTTATTCCTTTTCATCTTCCAGTGACTTACCTTCCCTCCCTTTGAGGCCCCGGGCCCCAACCCCCCTTCTCCTCACCAGCCACACTCACCTGGCTGCCCTGGGGCCCCATTCCTATGGAGTCCTCCTACGTATGTAATGAAATTTTATTTTCTCCTGTTCATCTGTCTCGTGTCAATTTGCTTCTTAGAGCAACCAGGAGAACCATGAAGGGCAGGGAACAATTTTCCCTCCAATACTAGACTCCGTTTTTTGATGTAGTCCCATCTCTCTGTCCCTTCCTTACCTGTTCTGGTGTATCTGACAGCTTTTCCCGATTAGATCCCTGAACGTTTTCATCCTGGTTATTCTAAATTCCTTGTCTGATAATTTCAAAATCTGGGTCCTTTCAGAGTCTGATTTTGATGTTTACTTTGACTCATAAGACTGCTTTTTCTTGCTGTCAGCACACTTTAAATTTTTTTTTAATTTTTATTTTTTGGTGGAATTCTGGACACAGCATATAGCATAGAAACAGAGATAAAAGGCCATTAGTATATTTTGTGCTGACCTGGCTCCGAGCTGGGCTGTATTTCACGTTCGCCGTAACTGCAGGTGTCAGAGGCTTCCGCTTCCTGTCGCGTCCTTGCCTTTGCCTCCCCTGATGTCTCTGGGTTTTCCCGAGAGCTCCTTATCGTGAGTCTGCACACTCCAGCTCTGCCCGCTGCAGTCCACTGTCACCGCCATGCAGTCTGTCGGCGGGGTGCAGAAGCTTCTCATCCTGGGACTAAATCTCCGTCTGCTCCGAGGCAGGGGTCCTGTGCTCTGGCCCCTCACAAGTGTGACTTAGCCTGTTCCCTACACTCAGGGGGTGCAGAGGGACTGCAGGAGCCTGGGGCTGGGTGACCGCCCAGTGAGAGGAGGCCCTGGTAAAGCTGTTTTCCCCCAGAATGGTTTGCTGTTACAGAAAAATGCTCTGAGCATATTTCAGCAAGGCTATCCTCCCTTCCTCCTTCCAGAGCCACTAGGGGCTTCTCCTCGGCTTCTCACTCTGAGGACCTACTGGGGTCCTGTGGGTAGAACCCAGGAGAGCGGGACCCTAGGGTTGAGGCCCCAGGAATCTCCACGCCACCACACACAGCCAACATTGATGTCTTCCTTCCAGTTGGCGGCCCTGGCTGCCGCTGCTTCAGGTAAGCGGGCCTCAGCTGCTGCACCCTGTATTTGTCTGTCTCCCTAGGTTTTGGTCGGTGGTCTGTCCTACCAGCTCCACTCTCTGATGGCTCAAGGAGAGTTGCTGGCTTCCTGTGTGTTCTGCTGTTGTCTTCTTGTAAGGATGAGACTGACAACTTTGAAGCTCCTTCCCTGTCGCAGTTGAAACCGGATGTCCCTAAATAGACTTTTTATTTCAGAATTTACAGAAGAGTTGCAAAAATAGTACATTGAGTTCCCATATACACCCACACCCAGCTTCCCTACTGTTAACATCTTCCATTAGTACGTACATTTGTCCCCGTGAATGAACCATACTGATGCATTATTATTAGCTAAAGCCCACACTTCAGTTCATAACAACGTTAATTGAGTTAACTGAGATGTCATTAGTTTTTTCCTAATCTCCTTTTTCTGCCCCAGGATCCCATCCAGGGACACTGCATTCCATTTGGTCTGTTAGATTCCTCTGGGCTGTGACTGTGTCTCGGTTCCTTTCTCAGCTGACCTTGCCCGCCGCCCCTCAGTGTGGGCTTGTCTGGGTCTTGCTCATGCTGCAGCTGCGGGTGGGCACGCAGGGCACGAAGACCACAGAGTGACCGGGGCAGGCCAGGGCGCACTGGCACCCGGGCTGGTCTCTGGGACGCCGACCTTGCTCACCTGCCTGAGGAGCACGTGTCTGGCTTCTCCACCCCAGTTACTGTCCTTGACTGTCCGCACTGCCCTTTCAGAGGGAATGCTTTCTGAAAAGCACAGCCTACTCCTAAGGGGTGGGGAAGAAATTGTCATTTGAACTGATAAATGGGTGGTTGGGGTGGGTGTGGATCCTCAGAAACTCTTCAGCGGGTGGAGGGAATATATTTACATGTGTGTATATATATATACACACATGTATGTATTTGAGAATATATATATCTCCTTAATTTTCCCCCCACACTCACACACCCATTTGAGTCCCTCTGGCTCTGTCTCCATGTGTGTTGAGGTACATGTGGGTCTGCACATAAGTTGGTAGAGTTCAGACAGGGCCAGCCTAGCAGTGCACAGACGGAATGGAGAGCTCGTTGGCTTGAGGGGCACAGTGGCACTGAAGGCTCAGAGCTGAGAGACTTCTAGGATGGAGGGCCGTACTCCGGGCTCAGGCAAGCATGCAACCAACACGACGGTTCTGAGCCCCTAAAAGGTCCCGGGCGCTGAGCTCAGTATTAAGAGCATCGTGTTAACTGAAACAGGTGTGACATACCCCATGTAGTTCACAGATCACTAGGCAGTAAAAAGGCAAATATTCAGAACGGATCACACACACGCAGACGTGTGAGCACACGTGGTCTTTGCTATGAGCATGGTGGGCAGGGACGCTGGAGCTGAGGTACAATGAACAAGGGGCGTCGTAGGCAGTTAGGGGAGAAAGCAGCCCAGGTGGGGGGACGCGGCAGCCCACAGCCTGGGTAGGGATTTGGGGCGTTGGAGAAGACATCACGGCCCCTGGCCCCTGAGCCAGAGCGAGAGAGGAGGCAGGGGGGCTCGGGCGGCAGCCCCACAGTGTGAGTGACGCAGAGCTCCCTTCACAAGAGAGTTGGAGCGGGAGGGCGTGGGACCCCGGCGCTGCTGATGGAGCAGTTGAGGCAGAGGAAGGAGGCAGGGCAGAACCCCGAGCCGGCCGCTCCGAAGGCTGGAACAGCTGCAAGCAACAAATGAAGGACGCGCAAACTCAAAGTTTATAAATGGGGTCTCGTGGGAACTCATCAGAGGGAGAGTGGGAGGAAAGACCGCTGGGGGCTAGGTAAGGGACTGGCTGAGAAGGCGGGCAGGCGGCTCCACCCCGAGAGCGGTTCCTGATGCAAAATGAATCCACCATTCATTTGCTCATTATGCAACATTCCTGGAGGGCGGAGAGTGCGACTATGTCCGGGCTCACGCCGAAGTCACGGTGTTCCACATGGACAGATCTGGAGGCTTTGCACATCAGAATGAAGATCTGTTCTGATTCAGTTGATAACGACTGAGTGGAGGTTTCCAGGTAAAGGGGTGATAAATTAATAAATAACCTGTAATAAACTCCAGGCAGCGGGGACCTCATCAGCTTTGTTCATTCTGGGGTCTCCGCACAGCACGCGGTACCTAATTATCAGGAGGAATGCCCGAAGTCTGGGTGAGTTAACAGGTCCTCAGAGCTGGGGTGGGAGGGTCGATGCGCAGCGCAGCATGGCAGGTGTGGGGCAGGCTCGGGGGCCCCTCTGGAAGCTGCTGGTGGGTACCGTGCACATGGAGGGTCTTCCCAGGGCTGGAGCACAAGGTCGTTGTCTCAGCTCAGCTTCCCCCTATGTCGAGGCCCCAGCGCCAGGGCTGCAGTGAGGCCGTGTTCCTGGGATGGAGCATGCCGGGCAGGAAGAAGAAGAAGGCAGACAGAGGAGCAGTTTCAGTCAAAAAGCCCTCGAAGGCACCTTCCACCGGAGCCTTCTCGGGCATCTGCATTGTAAGCCGAGCCTCTGAGGTGTGGGCATTCCCACCCACACTAGCTGGTCCTCGGCCGAGGGTGCTCAGGGTGGGGATCAGGTTGTGACTCCCCATTTCTGGCCCTGTGTGAAGGCAGTGCAGGCCGGTGGCCCATGGGCTGCCCCCCAGAGAAGGAAGGGCTGCAGGTGCCAGCCACAGCCAGGGGCCGAGCGTCACAGGGAAGGAAAGGAGCCCTGGGCATTTGGGAGGAGCCCAAGCCCTCAGCTGCCACATGCAGGACCCTGAGGGCGGCACAGTGTGGAGGACAGTGTCAGCACTGGGACGTGGCGTCCATGACAGAGAAAGTGTGAGAAAGAGACACCTGGGGACAAGGAGTAAGGCTAGTTTGGAGGAGGCCCAGGGCCTATGTTCTACCAGTCAGGAGTGGACCACAGCTTGGGGCCAGGCCCCTGAGCTGGAGAAGCCACCTGGTCACCCCAGCACTCCGCCCCAACCCTGTTAGGGAGTTTATTTCACTCAAGTCCAAAAAATGTCGTCATCGGTGAGGCTGAGTTCTAAGTCACATACAAATAACTCCAGTGCAGGAGCTCTTAAACATGGTGCATGTGTGTGTGTTTGTATTTTAAAGCTCATCGACCAGTCTGGCTTCCCTCTCTGGGATGGTTGTGTCCTGCAGTCTCTGTCCAGGCCGCCAGCTCTTGGAGCAGAGGGAGGCCCAGCTGTGGGGAGCGATACTGTCCCAGCATCAGCAGCCCTACAGCCTTGGCCACTCATGGTCTCTTCACCCTGGTCAGTGCCCTGGCCAAGTGTCCAGAGCTGAGACGCCTTGAGTCAGTTTGGGATATGGAATCAGGGAACGACTGGAATGCAGAGTCAGACCATGGCCAGCCTCCCATGGCTCAGAGCAGGGTCCCCACCAGGCTCCATCTTCGGACTGCTCTTCCTGCCCCAAGAGCACATCCCCTTGTCAGGTGGACGGCACCAGAAAGTACACTGGAGGTCTGCTCTGAGGAGCTAGCATGGGGCGGACACAGTCCTCCAGCTCCAGAGCCCCGCCCACCATGGATGCCCATGTCCAGGCGGCCTGTGGGCCGATCACTGCGTCCTTAATGAAGTGGTCCGGAGAGGCAGCCCGTGCTCCCACAGGGGCAGCCCGTCCCGCTGCCTGGTGCCTGTGGGATCAGCTCCATCCCCAGAGACAAGGGCAAGCAGAGAACTCACCAGCATTCCAGAAGGATCTATAAGGCCGCTGAGCAGGGCTTCCTCTGTGCTGGGGGCTGGCGGGGGGAAGGGGAGACTCAGAGCACCAGCCAGGGGAGGCCTCGGCCCCTGCAGCCCCTCCCACTGCCCGTGGAAATCTGTCCCGCTTCTGCCTGAAATGTCAGGCGTGCCCAAAACAGAGAGAACAGTTAGGTGAGGCTTTCGCCCTCACCCGCCTGGGAACATTCTGAACACGTCTGATTTTCTTTCAACTACAACTCCGTCTTCAACACTCCAAAATGGATTATTTTTAAAACAAATTCTAGACATAAGTCATTTTATCAGGAACTAAAATCATTTGTGCCTGTACTAGACAGAGATTCGTTTCCCAGCACAGCAGCAGCAGGTGGGCAGGGCAGCCTCTCCCCTGGACAGCACAGCCCCCGCGGCTCCCCCGGGAATTGGGCCACCAGCCTGGAGGAGGCTCCGCACCCTCAGGGGCGTCAGGGTGCAGACGGCACCCCCCTCCCCGCTGTCTTTGCTGCTGGGTTGTCAGCTTCCTGTAGTAGGATGAGGACTTTACCCTGGGACATCCCTCATTCTAGGAGCTGCCAAATTCCCACTCCCCCAACACCCCGTGCTGTTTGTAGCATTGTGGGTAAAATTGTAATATTTCCAGAATATCTCATCTGGCTTTAGTACATCTGCATATCAATAGTTGTTCAGAGGTGGAAGGAAGTATGGCTTTAGTGTATTTGCATATCCTCAGGGGTGGAGAGAAGTTCATCCCCATGTCAGTGGGTAATTACCTGGGCAACCGAGGGCGTGTCTGAACCTGAGCGTTTAAAGGGAGGGGCTGGCTTGCTTCTTCAGGAGCAGAGAGAAACGGCCCCAGACTGCAGTTTGTAAGCAATAAATGGATTTTAAACTTTATTTCTCCCTTTGACTAATTTCAGTTTTTAGAGGTATTTTGCCCTGGGATTTCCTCTCCCTGGACTTACAAGCGTGTTCCTGTCCTGTATTTTCTGTAAATTAGTAACTGGGTCGAGGTCCAAACCGGCTAGAGGTTTCAGCTTGGCAAGAACACCGCGCGGGGCAGGCTGTGTGGCCGCAGCAGGGTATCAAAGGTTAGCTGGTGGTCAGCTGACATGCCCATTATAAAGGCCCCCTCGGCCTCTCACCTGAGTCAGGAAAATTGCCCAGGTTGGGTATTTCTTTAGGATGTGTGTGTGTATGAGAGACAGAGACAGAGCCAGGAGGAAAAGATTGACGGGTGTCTGTCTTCCCATTGGGCTGTGGGATGAAACCATTTCCACTTGGGGTCTTTTCCCCTGAATCTGGGCATCCACTGCCCAGGGGAATGCCCATGGGACGCCCGGCAGGTGCTCCCCAGACATGATGGGAAAAAGGAGCAAAGACATTTTATAAGGGGTGGGAGTTCAAAGAAAACCAAATAAAAATGAAACCTCTGTACATCACAAAAGTGGTTATTTAAAGCCCAATTAGACACGTTTCCTTTTACTGGAGGCATTAAAATTGCTGCTTGAATAATAACCACGAAAAGCTCATTTCCTCCTCACAGTGGGAGAAATGTGGTGAAGTTTCTCAAGGACGGGGTGTGGCTGCCGTGGGGCGGAGGGCTGGGCTGGGCCCCAGGACGTGGTGTGCGGCCCCACAGGGAGGCTTCTGGGTGTTGTCCTGTGTTCAGGAGCCTCGAGCAAGAGGGGGAAGGGGAAATGAGCCTAGACCCCCTTTGGGGGCATGAAGTCAGGACTCAGCGTTGCGGGAGGACAGAGTCCTGGGGTGCGGGGAGTTTTCCCTCTGCTCCCCACCTGTGTGGGTCCCCACGGCACGCCCCCAGTCCATGCCTCTGGGCCTGCCCCACTTCACCTCCTCACGGCGTCTGTCGTCACATTTCCATAAATTCCTGACCAACTTTTCCTCCATTCAGTTCCTCCCCGACTTGAAATATGTACAGTGCAGGGTGATTTTACTCTAACATCCCACAAACAGCAATTCTTAATGAGCTGAGAGTCTTAGTGATGTCAGAAGTATCATTTCTAATATAAAGAGCAACACGTTGACTGCTTTTATTCACATTTATTGTCCTTACCTCCCTCCAAAAATAAGAAAAAAGGTCCAACAGATTTCATTTCCTCTGGTAAGCTCATGTTGCTCAGCCCCCGGAAGGGATGGCGATCGAGGTAAAGGTCACTGCAGGGTGGACACTGCCTTGGGGGTGGCCCACCCAAGACGTCCTGGACAGCAGGCACCCTGTCCTTCTGCAGGCCCCAAGTCCACGCTCCACCTCAGTGTTGTCTCTGTCTTCTCAGGACAAACCAGGCAGACGTTCTAAGGGGAAGCAGGTTAATTTAATGCTATTGCCAATTCAGGCTCCAGAAATCTGCTCACCATACCCTCCAGGAAAGCACATGTTCTACAAAAATAAGGCCACTCGCATATGAGAGGAAACAGAGCTCAAGAGCACATGTAACTCTGGGGAGAGGAAATCCCAGGGCAAAATACGTAGCTGAAACCGAAATCAGTCAAAGGGAGAAATAAAGTTTAGAACCCGTTTATTGCTTGCAAGGAGTCATCCTCCGTCTCCCTCTCTCCTGCTGCAGCAGAAGTGAGCAAATCCTCCCCCCAGCCTTTCAGGTCCAGATAAGCCCTCGCTCACCCAGGTAATTAGCCACTGATATGGAGATTGGCTACTTCTCTCCACCCCTTGGAAACGCCTGTAGATATGGAGATGCCCTAAAGCCAGGCGAGAGATTCTGGAAATATTACAATTTTACCCACAGCACAGCACGTGTGTCCGCCGCATCTCTACCACGCTCCCCGTGCTCCTGCTGCAGCAAGGAGGCTGTGGGGATATGGACCCTGACACATGCCTGCTAGGCCAGAGCCCACAGTCCTCCCACCACAGAACATCACCCGCCCAAAAGGCCATGGTGGGTCTCCGCCAACCCCACTGGACTTGGACCCAGACCAGCCTTTGCAGTGGAGTCTCTCCTTGCCACATCCCTCTGCACCAGCCCCACTCAGGCCACCTCCCCCCATGAGTAGATGACAGTGGCCACCAGCCCCCTGGCCCTATGCTGGCTGCTCCAGAATCCTTGGGGGCAAGGAGCTTCTTTTCCTCAGTGGCTTTGGGAGAAGTCTCCGTGTGGTTCACACGCCCATCCCTCAGCACATTCGAGAGGCCAGGGGGCCATGGACACTAACTGGCCAGCTGTAGTGCTCAGCTCAGGCTGTGTGACCATGGGTAAAACTGTAATAGTTCCAGAACATGCCGCCTGGCTTTAGTGCATCTGCATATCAACAGGTGTTCCTCAGGGGTGGACATGCAGATATATAGCCCATCTCTATATCAGCGGGTAATTACTTGGGCAACCGAGGGCTTATCTGAACCTGAGAGGCTTGGGGGAGGTCTTGCTTGCTTCTGCCAGAGCAGGAGAGAGAAACAGCCCCACACCGCAGTTTGTAAACGATAAACGGGTTTTGAACTTTATTTCTCCCTTTGACTGATTTCAGTTTTAGAGGTATTTTGCCCCAGGATTTCCTCTCCCTGGAGTTACCCAGGTACTGTGATGCAATGTCTTTTCTGTTTTAATTTTCCTTTATCATGTTTGTTTTTATTGTCATATGATATTTTTTTGCCTGTTTAAAAAAATTTTTTAAGGGCTTGTCCTTTTTTTATGTCAGTTAAAAATGGTTTGCTGTTAAAACACATCAGTTTCTTACAAAACTATTTCAATCAACCTTTTATTTTGGAAGAGTTTCAAATGTTGCAAAGATAGTACAAGAGTTCCCATCTATCCCACACATAGTTTCCTTTTTTCTTAACATCTTACATTAATGTGGTACATTTGTCACAACTAATGAACCAATATTGATACAATATTAACTAAAGCTCATACTTCACTCAGACTTCCTTGGGGTTTTTTTGAGTTTTTTTTTTTTAACCTAAAGTCCCTTTTCTTTTCCAGGATTCCATTCACAGCACTGCATATTTGTCCCCATGCCCCCCAGGCGACTCTTGGCCCTGGTAATCTGTCAGAATTTCTCTGTTTTTAACCAACTTGGCTGTCTTGAGGGATACGGACCACGTATATAAAGAGTGTCCTCAGTCGGGGTTCACCTGATGTTTTCCTCTCCTTAGATGGGGGCTGCGGGTTTGGAAGAGGAAGACCACAGAGGCAAGTACCTTTCTCATCACCTCCCATCAAGGTCTCATGCCAGCAATGTGACTTAACACTGCTGGTGTTGACCTGACCTTGGCCCCAGGATGAGGTGTGTCCGTCTGCCTTCACTGTGAAGTCATCTCCTTTCCATGCTGTCCTCTTTGGAAGGATGTCCCTATGTGCAGCCCACGCTCAAGAAGTTGGGAGCTTTGCTTCCCTTTTGGGGGATGGGTGTCTGTATAGATTACTTAGGATTATTCTGTATGAGATTGGTCAAATTCACCCCATTTATTTATTTACAGAATTCTTTATTTATATCAGTGTGTACTCATGGATACTGATTTTATAGTTTAGGTTGTAATCTGATGCTACCCTGTGTATTTTGCCACCCAGATTTTCCCAGCCGTGGCCACTGGGGCACTTTCAGTCAGCTCCTGTTCCCCGGACGCCCACCCCCACATCACTGCTGTTCGCTTGTTTTTAGCCTCCAAGTCCTAACACCACCCATTTCTCCAGTGAGCCTGTGTTCACTTTGTTCTATTTTCATTGAGGAAATGGTATTAGAAACCAAAATCTGAGTGCTAGATCTGATCACTGCTAGTAGGATGTCATGGCTCCAGACCCTCTCCGCTGACAAAGCAAGGGAACATGCGTGCTCATACGAACTGTCAAAAACCAAAATTCATCCAAGCAAATTGAAGATCTAATTGGCTTTATTAAGCAATTCATGAATCAGGCAGCATCCCAGGATCCAGCACAGAGTACTTCTAATAGAACCAAATGGAAAGTCTTTAAGGCGGGAGGGTGGGGCAAGACGTCATGAGCAAAAGAAAAGGTTTTGCTTCAGGTGAGGCCGCCCCCCCTGGGGGGAGAGCAGGGGCTCACCACATAGAGGGCCTCCTCTTCTTCTGGTGGGTGGGGATGGAGAGGGCCCCGACGACAGGTCACCTCACTGGCGCTGACCCGAAGGCTCCTGACCCCGTGGCTGAAAGTGAAATTCAGTTAGATATTAAGCCCTGGTTTGGGACCTGACCCAGCAGAAGTGACTCCATTTTGGCCTTGTGGTTCTCATTGACAGAACCTATATACATGCCTATAAATATTCTGTATGTAACCATCTGTGTCTCCACCAAGGTAGATATGCCTTCATACTCAGGCCTCACATTGAATCCACCACCACACGGATCACGCTGGACTGTCCCCTTGCTGAGCTATAAACCCCACTTAAACCCGTGAGCGCTGCTGCCACTGTGCACATCAGTTCTCTTAACACGGGAAGCAGCTCCCCCACCTAGAGGACAGAGCTTGTGCAGTGTCTTTAGCCTTTAGTCTTCAACTCCATCCATTCCCAAAGTCACCTGCGTCCAATTCCAAAGATACCCGGGGCTGCCAGAACCTGGAAAAGGGGAGTAAGGGTCCTCCACTAGCGCCTCCTGGTGTGCTGTGGTCTCCCAACACCTTGTTCTCAGAAGTCTGCTCTCCTGAGCTGTGAGAAGATAAATCTCTCTTTTTGGAAACACCAAGAGTGTGGTGCTTTGTATGGCAGCTCTGAAAAATGAACACGGTGGGCTTGTGTCTCTGGGCTGTTCTTCTCCAGGGTGTCTCCCTCTCCGTGGACATACAGCATTCCCAAGTTATTTCCTGAGCACTGTGCCATGCTGACCACGGTTTCCCCACTTGGGTCAGACAGGAGGCTGGAAGGCGCTGGAGAGGGGAGGAGACTCTCTTCCCCAGTGGTGACAAGAATTCAGAATTGCCTCTGGCCGAGTGCCCTGTCCTGGAGAGCTGGCATTTGTTAGTCTGTCAAAGCTCTGGGTGTACTCCATAAGAGCTGCTCCTCCCTCTCCCTGCCAGGTCCCCGTGGGCACCTTTCTCCTGTCCTCACCACGAGAGCCTGGGGAAGCTTCTGCAGGGAAAGGGTCCACTTAAGATGCAGCCCCCGGAATTCCCCACTCTTTTGCTAGGCTGCACCCAGCTTCCAGCAGTTTGTCAAAATGACCATCTAAACATATCTGCTGGCTGATGGCTCTAGGGGCTCCTGGTCCATAACCAGGTCTTACCGTTATCCCTCCAGCCTGCCTACCTCTTGCATGTCTTGTGATCTCCATTTTTCTGATGGTTCCTGAAAAGTTGGTTTTTAGATTTTCCAGTTTTTTCATGTAAAGATGAGAGTTATCATTCCCAAGTTTTTACATGTTGGGGTTGAAATTGGATGCCCCCAATAATTTTTGATATGTGTTGTAGTATTTTCCTATAATTATTAAATCTCAGAGACAATTAATTGGCTAATTAATTCATCCATTCGATCCATCCTTCTTTGGCTACGCTCTACTAGGCTCTGGAGATTCAGATATGTCAACATCTGTGCCCTCAAGGAGCTTTCTTTAGGAGACAGAAGGATAAAATCAAGAGAGAATTACTTGCTTGTATAGTCTGTTGCTCTGTAAGTAAAACATCCATGGTGTTTCATTCCAGCAAGGACAAGAGATGCCTTAAGCCCCAAGCTCCCTTGGTGTGCAGAAAACTTCCTGGATGGGGGTAAGTGACAGCTGGGGACTGAGGTCTTAGATGCCAAGGACTCACCAACCCTCTAAAACATAAAAGCTGGGAGGAAGGGAATCACAGCCACAGAGGGGATGGTAGATGCGTACAGTGTTCATGCTGCGAGATGCTAGAACTGCACACAAAAGCTTTTCAAAAAGGAAAAGCTAATCAAGTGGATTCTTCTATGTCCATTCATCACACACTGAGGGGCCCCTCCCACCGCCGGCCCTGTGCTCTGGGCTCTTCAGCACTTCTGAGAGCCTGGTTGGCCTCCTCTGAATTTTTTTTTTTTTATGTATCAAGAGTCATTTTAGGTTTTTTTTTTTTCAGTTTTACAAGCAATTTGTTCTATGTAAGCACTTTTTTTATCAACTTCTAGTTTAATGACTATTTTGCAAATGTTTCATAGCAGCTTAAAAAGGTAAAATATTTTTGTGCTTTACAGTGTTTGACAAAAATGAATTAAGGCAACATCAGTAAGACTACTCAAATTCATCAGGTCTTCAATTTACATGTCGTTTATTTGACACATAATCTCCTATAAATGTGTTTCTGCTCACGTATACTGGTATTTCTAAAAGAGTTTTATTTCTATATTTGGATGTCGGTATTTAGTAAACAATGCTCAGTAAAACTACATCTTCATCGAGGGATACAATATCCTTTTACCCAGCATGCAATGCCCTTTACCCATTCAGTGATTGTTGCCTTAAATTTGACCGTTATTTTAAATCTGTGAAGCCATCGTTCGTTTACCTTCCTTTGCTTTTGCTAAGTCTTCCCTGTTGTTTTATCACCAACCTTCCCGTGGAGCCGTGCCGGTGAGCTGCCATCGATCGGTCAGGCTGGGGCCTCCACCCTGGCTGCATCACTCAGGAGATACACGACCTTAGGGAAGTCATAGAAGCTATCAGAGCCTGTTCCTGCACTTGTAAATGAAGAGCAATACCCACTGTTCACAGGGTCATTGTAAGAATTACGTGAGATGATGAATGTAGAATCCATTAGTGAATGATTACTTCCAGGGCACACGGTGCCAGGCCCAGTTGCAGGTGTAGGGGTTCAAGAATGAACAAGGCACACAGTGATTTCCAGGTTCTTCTGACAGGCTGAACACAGGCTTTAAGCACTGTGTTCATAAAACATCTTGTGTACAAAGTGCCATCAATACGAACTAAGAGGTGGTTTGAGCACATATGAGAAGGAAGTCCAATCCAGAAAGGGTTCCCCAAGGGAGCGTACCATAGTGTTCACTGTAATTAATGACCAACATACGGGGACTTTTTCTTCATCATAACTGTCATTAAATTACCATTCATTTTATGTAGGTTTTCTATAAGTGTATTTTACATTTTAATCTGGCAGTCTTTGACATTTAATAGGAGAGTTTAACTCATTAATATTTATTGTCATAAAGAAATGGCCCGTCTTTCTTCTGTCATTAAAACTCAAAAGCTTATTAAGAAAAATATTAGCAACAAAATAGCAAAGACCTAATAGTCCCAGCATTTCAGGAGTGCTTATGTACTGTTAAGGAGACAAATGATTGAATAGATTAAGTCACATGAGAAGTCCCAAACATATGAAAAATGCTCAGCCTACAAGTAATTTTAAAATGCAAATGGGGACAATTATGGAACTTTTTCATCTTTCAAATTGGCAATTTAGA
Source organism: Smutsia gigantea (assembly GCA_032199065.1). Taxonomy (NCBI): domain Eukaryota; kingdom Metazoa; phylum Chordata; class Mammalia; order Pholidota; family Manidae; genus Smutsia; species Smutsia gigantea. The sequence goes on along the minus strand of JAVSCE010003940.1, from coordinate 131,312 downwards.
AACATAGTATTTGATGTTAGAGAGGGTGGAGGGAAATGGCTGTACTCTTTCCTGCTGGTGGAAATATAAACTAGAATTGCCTCTCTCCAGAGCAATTTGGTAATATATGAGAGGAGAGTAAAAAGTGTTGATACCATTTACGCCATGATCATACGTCAAAAAAAATCTATCCTCAGAGCAACAGAGACACAGACAGAGATGGTCATGCATGGATGTCCAGCACGGCTGCAGTGGGTAAACTTTCAGCTGCCTGGAGGTATCAGGCTGGGAGAGTAAGCCCAGCAAGTCCACCCAACCCAGACTTTCAGGGGGATTTCTGCTAAATATCAGAGACCCCCTTCTTCCTGATGGATGCCAGTTTATAAAAAGTTTCTTTGTATAAGTTTGGGAGTAAATGGTCCAGAATACTAGTAGAATCTGTTCCCATAGTTTTTCAGATATCTGTGTTCTGCTCAGTATGGCATTCAGTAATAATTAGATTATCCACACTAAACAGGGGCTCCTTAGACCTTTCCCCATCTCAGGAGGGTTGGTAATAAAGGAGTTGCCCTCAGGTCAAGAGTCATGGACCCAGCCTAGTCACGTTGCCCGTCCTGGGTGAGATATCCGTCCTTTGTGACAATGATCATTTATTTCCCTGTCGGGGCAACCATGGCAGGCTCAGTCCTGCTCTGACCCTGGACCAAAGGGCCCCACATGGCTGTGCCCCTCTCCTGGGCATAGCTGCCCAGAGCCTGTGGGTCCTTCCTTCTAACCTGTGCCCAGCTGCCCAGGACCCAGAATTCAGCCCCATGGAGTAGGCAGAGCTGACCACTGGCCAGCACCCAGGATAGGGACCACTTCTTCCCATGTGGCCATGTTCCAATGCAAGATTCCTGGGTATCTGAGGATTGTAAATTCAGCCTTTAGCTTCCATGTCATTATGATGGCAAATTTGTTTAAATTGGAGATTAGAACATAATGCATTTAACAGATTCTTAGCTGAGATATTCAGATCCGTAGCACAAAATGTACTCTTGCTTCAAGCCTCCAAAACGTCAGGGCCAGGCCTGCAGAACTGAGATACGGCAGATTAGCAGGCAGCCAAGTATTTCTTATGATGTCTTCTGGGATAAACAGATATAAAAATTAAAGACCCTTTTCTATGTCTTTGTTATAGCTCCTCTCCAAATTGTCTAAAAGGATAAGTTGTCTCTGTACTCTGTATTTTAGCAAGTTCTATTTAAATAAAGAAGGAGAGCACACTCAAAAATCCTTTTGCTCATCCAGAAATTTCAGGTAATTGAAACATTGGCATCACGCATGCAGGTGGCTTCTCCCACAGTTAGCATATTGAGCTGCAATTTTTCTGAGAAGAGAAACATGAAATTCAAAATATATCTCAAGTCATAGCATGATTATTTGCCAGATCAACTGAGTTAGAGACTGCTGGGGGGGATACTAGCACAGTTAGGCAGCAGGGCCTCTGATGGCTTCCCTGGGATCCAGGCTGCATGGAGAGAAATAGTGGGGGCAGGGCTGGAAAGGGGGTGGGAGGATGCCCCTTGCTGGGCTTGGAATGCCAGGCTAAACCATTTAACTCTAATTATTTATCCAATCACTCTGGTTGCTGTCTCTCAGAACACTGTAAGGCTTTTTTTTTTTCTTTAAACACAATTTGATATATGAATGTGTGTTTTTACACTAAGAGGTTTGCTTGTCAAAAAACAAAGAATGTATTTTGCGTTTTTAAAATATTTTCCTTCTGTCCCTTAAAATGAAAAGTATACGTTGGGACTAGAGCCACAGATCTGTCACAATCTGTCTGGGCTTATCTCCCCTTTCTGCTGCTCCCTGAACACATGGTTGATACAACTAGCTGCTGAATTGATTAGGTGTGAATTCCAAGCTGACAACTGCTCATCACTTAGCTTTACAAACTGTATCAGAGCCCATATGAGTGTTTTTACACTTCCCTTCATCTTTTTCATACTTTCTTGCCCCAAGGAAAAGTTTTTATCACCTCTCTAAGGAATTTAATAGCTGTGAATTATAAACGCGACAGCTCTGCGTACCTGTCTTAGCATTTCCTGAGGATCCACCCTGGATTGTTTTCCTTCTGCAAATTCAATGTCAATTGTTTACAGAGTCTAGGCTATTGGGTTGGAGACGTCCAATGGCAAGTCTCACTCTCAAGAACATGCAGAATGTAGGATTTCTATTTCACTTGTTTCCAGCGAGATTTGCCTGCAGATCCCCCCCACAGAGCTGTTGCCGTAAGCCCCCCACCCCCGCTCCCCGAAGTGCCCTTGGCTTGGAACTCTGTGTCACCATCGCTTGTAGAACGAACAGGACCTGTGACACAAACCTGCCCTGCTCGCAGTCTCGCACTCTGTGGTCTGTGGACTACATGGAAATGTGGGTTCATCCTGGGAAAGGAGAGAGACAATGTCTGTGCAGCTGCCTTTTTCTCTTCACAGGCATGTCCAGGTTCATAGTTCAAAATGACTTCAGTTCCACCCTAGTGAGGATGTGGACGTCCAAGCCAGGCACGAATGCTCGAGTTCTTCAGACAAATCTCCAGTCTGTGCCCCTGACAGGAGTTCTGTACCAGCTTAGAGTCAGTGTTGACAAGCAGGACAGACTGCTCAGGGCACCATGCATAAGCAATTCCGTGGATCCCACCTGTGATCCAAGCTGCTGTCAGGAGGTGAAGTGGGGAGTCACCTGTTGTCAAGGTGCACTTCTCAGCCTGTAAGGGGTGCTCCTGGCCAGAGATGGGCAATGGGCTGCCCCAGGGGAGCGACCAAAGGGGTCGTGGGCTCTCACACTTAGCAAGCCAAGCACAGAGATGAGGAAGTCCTGGAACCAGGACGAGACGGCAGCCGAGACACAGCCTCAAAGGGCCCTTGGCTCAGGGCGGCTGAGGGACAGGCCCAGTGAGGCCCAGGACAGGTGGGGGGGGGCACGCTGCCCCACTTGGGCATTTGAATAATTTCAATCAGAAGACAACCATGGCTCAGTGTACCTAGGAATCGCTCTTTACCTCCCTCTTCACGGCCTGAAAGAATTTAGATCAGGGATTTGCTGAAAGATGGTTTTCACCAAAGGAAACTTTTGACATCAGGACTATTCCCACGTGGCAAACGTTTGTTTACCAAAAAACTATTCTTTCTCATCTTACTGCAAGTTGTCTCCTCCTCTTTGAAGTCCCAGACCCCAACCCCCTTCTCCTTAGCTCAGAACACCACAGAAACCTCAACTGTCTGACTGCCAGGAAAGCCTCTCATGTCTTTGGGGGGTTCCCATTTGTACAAAATTAAGTTTGGTTTTACGAAATTAAATGTGCTTAATGTGTCTTATGTCAATTTAATTAATAGACCAACCAAAGAACCTAGAAGGGAAGAGGGAGCCACCCCTACGGGGCCTCCACACAGCCAGGGTCCTCCTCAGCCCAAGCACCCTGTGGACTCCCGGTGGAAACTGGAGGGGAGGGTGTGGACGTGAGAAGGCCTACTCGGTCAGGCTGACAAGCAGCCAGAAAAGGGCCACATCCATCAGGCTGGCCAAAGAAGAACGATCGGGGGACGGGATCAAGAGCAGAGCAGAGAGAACCCTTAACTGAGGAGTGTCTGGGCTGGAGACTGTGGTTGCATTGAACTGTCAGTCCTGAGGCCCCAACGGCCCTCAGCTTGGGGGCAGCACTGGACTTGACCTGGGTATTCTGATGGAAGCCTTTCTCTTTGCTCTGCCTTGTTGCCCCCCAGCCCCCAGAAAAAAAAAATCTCTTCAGGAGGCTTGGAACCTACCTATAGGGACACAGAACCAAGAGGGCCCTCCTTTAGTGAACTGCTGCATCCAGAGGGCCTGGGTGGGCAGGCAGGAGGGTCAGTCTGATTAGCTGGTGGACGGGCCCAGCTCCAGGAAAGGTCCCTCTGGTTCCCCAGCTTCTCTGAAAGGCCCCTGGGCAACTCTCACTGTGCTCCTGGTGGCTGGCAGCCAGCCACGACTCCAAGTTCATCAAGAGCAAATATATTCCATGGTGACAGAAGATGCAGGTGTGGGTCTCAGGACAGAATGTCCCCATAACCTGTGCTGGTGAACTGTGCAGGGAAAAGTGCCACCTGTGAAAATAGATAAAGGAACCTCATTAAAAATGGAGTCGGTTAACCCTGAAGGGGAGGCTCACACATAGCCAGCAGGATGCAGGGAGACCTATCTTGATAAGGAAGGTCATTCTTCACTGGAAATTCAATCTCCTGTTTTTAAGGAAAAGAAGGAAGGTGCCCAGCTGCCCAGCAGCAGCGTGCTCACACCACATGGTATCAGAAGTGGGATCACAAGGAGGAGAGCCCCCTGAGGAAGCAGCCCCCACCTCCCCACAAGCACCAAGCCTCGTGCTCCCCGCTTCTAGAACTCATGTTCTTTCTTTGGTTCGGGGAGTGTCCCCCTGGATCCGAGTTCCGTTCCTTTGGTCGAGCTCTCTGCCTTTATTTGGGATATTTTTTTCTTTGAAGCTTTCTGAAAAGTCACCCATTCTGTTCAAAAGGGGGGAAAGTCCACGATTCCCGCTGTCTTAGAAGAGCTGTTGGAAAACAGGGCCCCTCAGAGTCAGGACATTTCAGAGAATCCAAAGGGAAGTAAGTTCTACTTGGTCCTTGGATGAGGATCTCAGCCTTTCTGGAAAAATGGGTGATAATTTGGATAACTTGAATGGTAATGGCCATTCTGGGAACTCTTCATTTTAGGAAAGTCCACTTTAAAGTCCACCCTTAAAAGAGAGAACCCCAAATATTAGCAGTCAATGGGATGCATTCTTGACTGGTTGGCAGAAGCTTTTAAAAGACAAAGTGACTTCAAGAACTCTAAAAGGATCCTTAAGGCACAAGTTTTTTAAAAAAATCTTGAGTAGAAAAGATGGCAGAGTGAGAAATGAGGTGGAAACCTCCTCCTAGAACCACATATAACACGAAAATACAGCAAATACCACTAATCCTGAAACAGTGACCTGAAAGAAGACTGTAACAGATGGCCTACATCTGGGGAAAAGAGACCTCGTGGAAAAGGATAAAGTAGCAAAGCCATGGTCCGGCGGGACCCAAGCCCTCCCCACACCCCAGCTCACAGACAAGAGGAACAGAAACAGAGTAGAGAGGGAGTAGAAGCCCAGGACTGCTAAACACCCACCCCTGGTGATCTACTCGAGAAGCACAAACCCGTGCTGTGGAGATTAGAGGTGTTGGAAAGCAAGAACAGGTGAAATACTCAGAGAGACTGAGATTCCAGCCACTTACAGAGAACAGGTACCCACAACCAGCTGCTCTGGGACAAGAGAAAGGTGGGCACTGTGAAAGACTTCCCAACAGTGAGAGGGCTGCTAAAGGGGCAAGGATTCAACAGAGCTTGCTGCTCAATAGAAAGGACAAGTGGACAAAATCATTCCAGCACACTCAGCCCAGCAGGTCAGGAACTTTCAGGAACCTCACCCACTCCATCACCCTGGCTGGCAATGCAGCCCCAAGGCCCCACCACAACCACAATATGCAGCCTGCTGCTCCTTCCTACTGGCCAGCACCAGTTTGCAAACCTGCTGCTCCCACTATCATGCCAGGCCAGCCAGAGGGCAGCCTAACCAACAGCAGCTACAAGGGCATAACACAGAGGCTCTTCCCTGTGTGCTTGGTCCACTGGCCTTGGCATTGGAGGCAGGCACTGCAGCCAGGAAATAGGAAAGAACTCTTTCCTCCCAGCAGGCACTGGTGCTGCTTGCCTGCAAACCCCCCACCCCCATCACTCCAGGTGCTGGGCGGCTCCAGTGGGAAGAGCTTCTGGGCACTAGAAGGTGCCACCTACCCAAAGTTATTATTCCATATGAATCATTAGAAATATGAAACAGCAAAAGAATTTTGAACAAACCAAAATCCCTCAAACACCAGAAAGAGGACTAACTGAAACTGAAATCACCAATCTTCTTGATAAAGATTGCAAAATAAAAATCATAAACATGTTCAAGAAGTTACAGAAAAATATTCAAGATCTCAGGGAGAACTTCAAGAAAGGGAAACTTTGAAAAATACAGTGTCTGAAATGAAACATACAATGGAGGGATTTAAACGCAAATTAGATGAGGTAGAGGAAATGGCAAATGAAATAGAAATTGGAGAACAGGAATACAAAGAAGCTGAAGCACAGAGAGAAAAAAGGATCTCTAGGAATGAAAGAATATTAAGAGAACTGTGCGACCAACCCAAACGGAACAATGTTCGCATTTCAGGGGTACCAGAGGAAGGAGAGAAAAAGGGGATAGAAAATCTCTTTGAGGGAATAATTGCTGAAAACTTCCCCAATCTGAGGAAGGAAATAGTCTCTCAGGCCATGGACATTCACAGATCTCCCGACACAAGGGACCCTAAGGGAGCAACATCAAGGTATATAATAATTAAAATCGCAAAGATCAAGGACAAGGACAGGATATTAAAAGCAGCTAGAGAGAGAAATAAGATCACATACAAAGGAAAGCCCATCAGACTATCATCAGACTTCTCAGCAGAAACCTTACAGGCCAGAAGGGAATGGCATGATGTATTTAATGCAATGAAACAGAAGGGCCTCGAACCAAGAATACTCTACCCAGCAAGATTATTATTTAAATTTGAAGGAGGGATTAAACAATTTACAGAGAAGCCAAAGTTGAGGGAATTTATCTCCCAAACTGTCTCTACAGTGTATTTTGAAGGGACTGCTATAGACAGAAATGCTCCTAAGGCTAAATAGGTGTTGCCAGAAAAAATAAAACCACAGTAAAGGAAGTAGACCAATTAATTACAAGCAAATGCAAAATTAAATCAACTACCCATAAAGTCAGTCAAGGGATACACAAAGAGTACAGAATATGACATCTAATATATAAAGAGTGGAGGAGGAAGAAAAAGGACAGAAAAAAAGAACCTTTAGACTGTGTTTGAAGTAGCATAATAAGTGACTTAAGTTAGACTACTAGATAGTAAAGAAGCTGCCCTTGAACCTTTGGTAGCCACAAACCTAAAGCATGCAATAGCAATAAGTACATATCTATCAATAATCACCCTAAACGTAAATGGATTAAATGTACCAATTAAAAGACATAGAGTTACAGAATGGATGAAAAAACAAGACCCGTCTATATACTGCCTACAAGAGACTCCCTTCAAACCCAAAGACATACACAGACTAAAAGTGAAGGGAAGGAAAAAGATATTTCATGCAAATAATGGGGAGAAAATAGCAAGAGTTGCAGTACTTGTAGCAGGCAAAATAGACATCAAAACAAAGAAAGTAACAAGAGACAAAAAAGGACATTACATAATGATAAAGGGGTCAGTCCAACAAGAGGATATAACCATTATAAATATCTATGCACCCAACATAGGAGCACCTAAATATGTGAAACAAATACTAACAGAATTATTTGTGTCTATCTATTTATTATGCATATCTATGCATATGTTATAGAGATGTGATATATTTTCTGCTTCCAGATGGTAGTGCCAAAATTAATTTGTATAAAAGCTTGATTTGATTGGTTTAAAGAAAAATATTTGTATAAATTAATAACATGTATACATATATGTATATGTAAACATATAAATTTTTATTCCTAAAATTCCCAGAAATATAATAGAAAGTAATACAAACACTTTTCATGTTCCCATGATCTGAGATAATCTTTGATAAATAAATGCTAGTTTAAATTTATTGGTTTAATAAAATAGGCATATCTTCAGGGTTATCAGCATTAAATATAATGCAGATGAATAACTATTTTTACCTGAGTTTACTAATCAAAGAAGCTCATTCTATCTCTATATACAAAGTTTGTTAACAAGAGAAATAAGATAATGGTTAGCTGTTTAATGTCTAATCTAATTGTTAAAAGCAAATAATTTAAATAAATGTAAATAAGATCAAAGTTTATATTTAGTTAAGCTAAATAATAGATGTTCATTGAATATCTAAATCATTTCCAAATAAGATAAACATTAAATGCTAAACAAAAGTTTATCTACTTTGGGCTTTTTGATCTTTACAGAAACAGAAAAGATATTTGGGTCTACATTCCTTATGCCAGACTGAGAAAAATTTATTATGTGGAAGAACATACTTCTAAAAATCTTTTAATGCATTTTTGTTGGCTAACACTACAGGATGCTAATATCTGGAAAGCAAAGATTACAAATAGTTAAAAAGTTGGAAGAAGATCTGAGAGTACAAGATGAACCAAAGAGAAAATGTCAGAACACTTAGCTAATAAGCATAAATTAGCGCTGCACGAACTCTGCGCTGGGGCTGAGAGGATCCAGCCGAGGCAGCAGGTGCCCTGAGAGCTTCTCCCACTGTGAAAGGATACGCCGAATTTCTTGGTTTTCAAACTGTGGTCACAAACCAATGGTGACTTAGGATTAACATTCCTTTAAATAGAAACCTAGATATTATCTATATCTATCTATAGAAACAGATGGATAATATATGTCTTCAATTTTATCAATAATTTATAGATGGATTTATTATAGATTTAGTTATCTGTCTATACGTATCAGTAAAAGAAAATTTCATAAAGTGCAAAATAGGGTGTATGCATGGATATACTAAAAATAGCAAATACATGTCAGTTTCTTCAACTTCTATTTCAGTTACTTATAATGGTTTTATATACGTTATATATGTATAAGTATGTGCTGGGCCATAATATGCACTGCATTTCTTGCTGTGGGATGACCCGATGTGTTTTAAAGCTATTGTTCTCATGGCATAGGACACTGAGTAACTAAACGGTCTGTGGGGCTGCTGACAAGCCCAGTATAGGAACCACCAGCTTTCTGTCCCGTATGCACAGTGACAGCCCCTCAGGGCCAGGCTGTAACCACTCTGACAGGCTCATACTGGGTTGTCTTGTCTTTTTGGATTTGCAGCCAGGCACCAATCTTTATTTAAAAGAACCTCCCCCATTTCTTATAACTCCTTGCAAAGCTGAGAATTCTGGTGGTGGCTTCCCAGATATTTATAGCTCTGCCATCAGTTTAGAAGTTGCTGTCCCATTTTTCAAATCTTTATTCTACTGACTGCACTTAGAGCAATGATGGGGGATCCTGACACCCCTGGCAGCTCCGTCACTCCCCGTCTGGCAGAGCGATGTCAGGATGACCCACAGACACGAGTGACTCCCGTACGGCAACTTCCAAGAAGCGTTATGGTTTAACTATATTATATGGAAAGAGTTTATATTCATTTAATGTAATACATAAGCAATTATGCTGTCCTCTAAATCTGGCATTATTCTGAAACTACTGCCTTGCATTTCTTTTCTAAATCAGCTTTGTAAGTTTTTGAAATTGAGAAAGTAATATTTGAGCTTGAATAGGCTGAAATTGTCAGCAAAAGATTTTTTTTTTTACAAAACTACTAGAAATAGTAAAAATGAAAGAAAATGACTACATAAAAAATAGGGTGTATGTTTTGGTAAAGGAAGGAATGAGGAATGGAAATACATTTTTGGTAAGGCAGAAAGAAAAATAATTTTGTCATAAACTAAAATGGTTGCCCAGAATCAGAAGGGAAAAAGCACAAAACTAAATGGATAGGAAAAGTTGTAGAGGGTCTATGGAAAGGAATCTTGAGAAAATAATTTTATATATAGACACATTGGCTAAAACTTAAATTATTATAAGGGTTTTTAAATTAAACTTTAATACTAGCAGTATACTTATATAGAACTAAAATTCTTCTTTCCTCTATTAAAAAGGCAACATTTTCTTGGAATACTGATTGGTCTTTTGATATTATGACAGTTTTTCTTTACCTTTTAAAGCAATCCACTTAGAAAACAAAGATTTTGTGTTTTATCGAAATAATTTCCAGTCTTTCATGTTATCTTCTCATCATGCCTTTGATCACTCAAGTAAACCAAGTCTTCTAGATATTGAAAGAGCTAAGTTTTGCTCAGCAGTACATAACCCTCTATATTTCCCTTTGAAATCTTTCTGTTATTTTGGCTGAATACATAATTAATTATTGTTTCATAATTATTTGCATCCAAACCTCCAGTATTTTTGACAAACTTGCCAAAAATCAAATTCTAGATGAAGTCCTTTTGACTTAGGACTAACTTCATGATAGGAGATGTTCCAGAGGCCCCAGATGTTGACGTTTGTATTTGTATTCTTTGGTTCATTTTGTGTTCTCTACTCTTCTTCCAACTTTTTAACTATTTGTAATCTTTGCTTTCCAGAGATCAGCATCCTGCAGTGTTAGCTGTGCTTTTTCCTTTCTGATTCTGGGGCAACCATTTTAGTTCAGGACAAAATTATTTTTCTTTCTGCCTTACCAAAAATGTATTTCCACTCCTCATTCCTTCTTTTACCAAAAACACACATCTCAGGAGATTTGTTCCCTCTCCTTAGAAAAAGGAGAGATGTTAAACTAATTAGGCTTATTTGATACATTGAATTGCACGTGAGACATTGTCAAATAGGTGACGCTGAACCTTAGACTGTAACTGCAGGATATATGTTATTAATATCAGTGTCCTAGAAATGATATAAAATTCCTACAATTCTGATATGTGCTGGGATAGCCTTATCAGTCACAATTCTAGTTATTATCCTGAAATGTAATCAAAGAAATTACTCAATTCCCTTGTCAGTTACATCACCATGAATTCTCATCAGATCTCTGGCCATGGCTATTTTTCAGTCTTCTGTCCTTTCCAGACAGTTATTGTTTTAAGTGCTTTATTTCAGAGATTCATGAAAAAGAGTTTGACAAGCAGTTCAGAATACAGGTTTTGATAACTTTAAGATCATAACACTGAATGGGGGAAGAATTTCTGAAACTCTAATGGAAAACTGATAGCTTTAATGTTTTGTTTTCCACAATTAAATCCTTTTCCTTCTCTCTAAGCTAACTATAACTTACAGCAATTTAGTAAAGGGTACCCTTACAACAAAGGTTGAAGCATTTATCTTTCCCTCTCCCTACCAGCTCCCTCCAGAGTTCTGAAACTCTTGTTAAATATTCTTATTTTTCATGGTAATATATGTATTTGCATAAGTTCAGTAAGAACCTGTTCTCCTTGTAACAGGACGGCCCAATGCACCCAGCCCCAACCTCCTTTGATCACAGCTGATAAAAAGGAGATGTACTTCAGTATAGCGAAGACCTAATTACTTCTGTTGAGAATCACCATGCTTCAATAAAGCAGTGTTTTCACAGCATGTGCCCAGGAAACAACACCTCGCAACCCAGGGGTTTCCTCTATTGGGAAAGACGTCTCCGGGCAGTCTCTGCAAACCCACTGGAAAGGCCCCTCAGGTGCTGGTAACCAGCCCTGTACCACCGTAAGCTAGCCCCTCGTGCTGCATCGAAGGAAGGCACCAAGCCCAGCAGGGACCAGCATACCGGCTGGTGGCCTGAAGGAAGAGATTTCCAGAACTTGAAGACATCCGTCCACCTGCCCTCGCTGCTGCTGACTTGTTCTCCCCGCTCTTTCTCTTGGAGACCCGACGCCCTCAGCCACATGTCTCCGTCCACTGCAAAACGGGGAAAACTCTCTGGCTGTTTGTATCTGAGTTTGCCACCAGAAGCCCAGTGTGTCACCGTGTTGGAGCCCTTTGGGTCTTTCCTGAAACTAATCTCTTCTTCAGTCCCAAATGCCCCAGACAGTTGCACAGGCCTGAACTGTTATGCATGGAAGTGGGTTGTTATGGCCGGGAGTTCCTGATCCTGCTTCCCCACCATAAGCACACCAGCTCCACTAAACACCTCCACCTTTGCCTGCCGCACAGTCCTTGCTCCCCGACGTCCTTGTCCTTACCTGAATAGGACTTGTTCCCCTGCACCCGAGGGAAATACAAATGGGTTGATGCTTCTTTGTAACGATTTTAGTAAAGACTCCTTTAGGAAGAGATGGCCTGTCGCAGAATGCCGCTCTAACTCCTCTGACCCGTGGCCTGGAAGGATTGATCAGGAAATCCCAGCTAAGGAACCTTTCAATAACCGGGCCTTAGCTGGAGGCCTCCAGCTGGATGCATTTGTGTTTGAGGTGGAGAGCATACCCAGCCACATATGAATGTTTAGGCAGCTGGCCAGTCAGAGGTCAGTGCTCACTGGGACATTCCACTGCCCCTGTCAACATCCAAAACAAACCAGAGGCCTCCCATCGGCCTCACACTGAGTCCTTGGCCGACTTAAGGGGGAACTTCCAGGAGGGCATGACTCTGGGTTCACCGCTGTAGGGAGAGCCTCTCTGCTATGGGGCTGGAATGCATTCCCTCCCCAACACTAGGACGGCCGCAGATGCTGGGACCAGAGTGGTGACAGCCCCAGTGATTACCTGAATCATCAGCTAATGTGGTTCTGGATGATCACACAGCCCTTGTGTTCTCCTGCCTAACAAGGAGGTGTTTGTGGGGTGGTGCGAGTCACGCATTTTGCTCAGATGCACCTCTCTGGAGAGGCAGAAACCCAGCTGCGTAGAATCTGAGAACAAGCACACCAGCCACAACAAATTCCACCTGATGGCCAGGTCCTCTCATCCATGCAGCTGGCTGCCTTCAGGTTTGGGCTCCTGCTTTAGAACCATCATACCAACTGGATTTGTCGTTTTCTCTTTAATTCTGCCTTACCTAATTATTTTTACACTTTGTACCTGTTACCTGTCCACCTTTGTAGAAATGACGCCCAAGAGGGTGATGCTAGCTCAGAGCTTTGAGGTGACCTCCGATGCTCACAAGCCTGATAAGGGGTAGACTTTGGGTGGAAGATGCCTGAGAGTCCTCATTACTCAAATGTGCCCCGGATGGCCGCCACCCTACATACTTTCCCTCTGATGTGGGACGTGACACTCCGGAGAGGTCCTTACTGGCACCGAGGGGCAAAACCACTAACTGTGGAAAGCCTGACTCCTGATTAGCAATGCTTTAGAGGAAAGAGCTTGATCAAAACAGGACAATGGGCAAATAAAGGAAAGCTCATTAAAAACAGAGTTGGGAAGCCCTGAGGGGTGAGCTGCCTCACCAGCAGGAAGATAAGGGCATTTTTCACCTGGGAATTTCATCTCTGCTTTTAAAGAAAAGAAGGGAGATGCCTCCCTGCCCAGCAATGGCGCTCACAGGCCTGCAGCCGGCCAGAGGCCTCAGCGACTCCCGCTCTCCAGTGCACTTTGTTCAAAACAACCCTCCCCAGCTTCCTCCTAAACCCAAATAAGGCCGACCTGCCTTTGTCTCTTGGGACTCTCCTATGGCTCCCAATAGCTTGCTGGTCCCTAATTGCAATTCCTGTTATTCCCAAGTAAACTGGTTTTTGCTGGCATAACAACTGGCTATTTTATTTTTAAGGTTGTCACAATAAAGATGCCAAATAGGACGGTGGTTTTCCATTGGTTTCCAACTTCAACAGGAGAAAATGAAATGCAGGTGCAGGGTGAGGGAGGACTCCCCAGGCTGGGCCGCCCTGGGGCGTGGGGTCTGCTCCTAGGTCTGCTTCACTGAATGAACTGGGCCACATGTTAAAGGCGAGCAGAGCATGCCTTCCCAAAATAAGTATCTTTGGCATGAGAATTATTTTAAGAAACAGCAGGCTCAAGAGAAATGCTGAAAACAGTGTAAGAGAAATTACAGTTTAGGGGATCTCCACTTTTGGGGGACTCGCTCTTTGCACCCTCTCTGGAAGAGGAGGATGACCCTACATTTCTAGAAACTCTTCTCCATGGAGAAGTGTCTTGCCAGTGGGTTTCAGCCCAGGGCAAGTTCTCTATGGATTCAGTGAGACTGAGGAATGACATGGAACGTTCTTGGGGTAAACAGGTTTATTACCCGGCTTGTTCTCCCAGCGACAGGTCAAGCACTAGAATTACATCTGCATCCAACAGTCTGCAGGTCTGTAATCCTCCTTCGTCTCTGCCTCTGCGGCCGTCTCAGTCTCTGTCCTTGGCGCTGCCACCACTCCAGCCTCTGCTCTCCTGCAGCCGTGCAGTCCAGAACCTGGGGCGGAGCTCTTTATATAGTATCAGTAATAACGTATTGCCTGCACGGATGTAGTGAGCAAGCCAACCAGGGCCAGGTGAGAATCCCGGCCATAGGAACCTTCATTTTCTCCACAAGAAGGCAGGTGATAAACCTGTACAGTGACCCTTGTTACCCAATTTTCCTGATACCTCCATGACTGGCTCTCCACCCCCAATATCTTTCTTTGTTTTTAGCTGAAGATGGTATCACAGGTGGTGGCTTGGGCCATTTGCGGGGAGTCAGTTTCTCTGGGTCTTTCCCCTGTATACATGAGGTATACATGTTAATACACTTCTGCTTTTCTCTTGTTTATCTGTTGTTTATTGTTGGGGGGGGGGGTGGAGGAGTTCAGCCAAAAACTCAGAAGGTGGAGGGAAAATTAGTTTTCTTCCCTTATGAGGTCATATTCCCAAGCAGGGCCCTACAGCATTAGTCTGGGTGTGTCAGTAGGTGTATTTTTTATTTTTTAATGAGTAAATGATGAATTCAGCTGACTTTTTAAAAGTCATAGGACTTGGATTTTTAAAATACCAATGTGCATGCTACAATTCACAGACGTATCAGGGCTGTCACGGTGGGGTGCGTCCGTGTGGACTGGGCTGGGAAATAGAGAACTCGGGCTTTCTGCCATGAAGCACCATGATACAGGGCTAGACATGTCCTTGGACAGGCCTGCGGTTAGGCCCCTGCTCCTCACCTGCCTGGCTGTGTGGTCTCAAGCCTGAGCCACTAATTCCTCTGGAAAAAAGATGGAGCACCTCATGGGGCTGAGGATGTGTGCTCAACACACAGTCGGACCTCTGCGGGCGCAGCTGTCATCGTGGGCAAGACACAGAACTCTACACCATCCATCTGAAAGCACTTCCAGTCATCTCCTGGGTTCTGGAAAACGCAGACTATTAATTTGCTTATTAAATGCTTAACCAGCTCTGCTGTTTTATCTTAAAAGGATTAGGAATAAGACAAGAAGCAAATTTACCTAACAGGTCGTGAGTCCATCAGATAAATAGCTGTGATTTGACCGGTTCCTTTGAAAGGGTCTGAGGGAGGCTGCTGTGGGGGAGGCGATGCCTGGCCAGGCCCTGGAGAAGCCCGGCTCGGTCACTGGGAAACCGGCCTCGCTGGCGGGCAACGCTGAGGAGGAGCGGGAATATTTCCATGGCGCTTCAGAGAAGTCTTTTATTTTTTTATTTGGTGGTGGGAAGGAAATCCTCAGAAGTGCAAATTAAAATTGAACCAAGTTCAGGATAGCCAAGTGTGATTGTAGCAACAAGATCAGAAGCTCAGGAATCTTGCAAACAAGTTGCAGGGAGATCAGTGGAGGGAGGTTTGGTCAGGCAGTGGTTTGAGTGTCAAGGGGGAACAAATCTCTGGGCAGAGAGAATGATGCCCCCAACTGTAAGCAAGAGGAAGAACGTGAGTTCTGAAAAGGTGCCCTCGAGGACCTCTGCCTGCAGCCGTAAGGGCCTCAGGACCAGCCAAGCCTCATCTGTGAAAGCGATCCCCATGCACCTGGCACCGCCTCTGCCTCGGAGCTTCTCACTTGGAGCACCTACCCCAGTGCAGCCCCCAGGGCCCCACAGTCATGATCGCCCTGTCCCAGGCTGGGTGCCCTCCCAGCTTACCTGCAGCCACGTGCCTCCCTGCTAGGTGGCCTCAGTCCATGCCCCAGGACCTCGGGCTGATCTGCATGACCCTGTCTCTGCCCTCAGCTCCCCAAAATCAACTGAGTTTCTGGCACACAGCAAACCTTTAGAGTCACTAAATAGAGGAGGGGCATAGGCTTTGCTATCAGCTCTTGGTCCAAGGTATGGGAAGGGAGAGTTTATCTCTCTTTACCAAGTTCTGCTGTTCTTTTTTTAAAATAGGTGGGCCTGGGGGATGAAGCGGATTTACAGAGACAGCGAGTCCATTAGATAAAATATCTATTGTCTTCCAGATTCCTTGGAAGCTAGCTGGCACTCTCAATCCCAGAGTGTCCACCTTCTGTCTGCAGCGATGTTAATAAAACAAAGGCTTGATGTATTGTGTATTCATTTCCTAGGGTTTCCATGACAAATGACCACAAACTGGGTAGTTCTTGAGGCCAGAAGACCAAACTCCAGGTGTCCACAGGACTGGTTCCACCAGGAGCTGCTGAAGGAGAAGCTGCCCAGTGTCTCTCCTCCGGCGCCCGGTGGTGCTGGTAACCCTTGGTGTTCATCGGGCAGACACGTCTCTCCAGTCTCTGCCTCTGTCTTCACGTGAACTTCTCTCCATGTCTCCTCCCTTGTGTCTCTTGTAAGGACACCTGTCATTGGATCTAGAGCCACCCTGATTCCGGAGGACCTTGCCTTGAGACCTTGACTTCATGACACCCGCACAGATTCTGGTAATCAAGTCACATCCATCAGTTCCAAGCAGATACGTATTTAGGAGGAACCACCTTTTAACTCACTACACATCACTCATCCATTAAACCATGACTTAACAAGACAGCCGTCCAGGGACAGGGGTTGGTTTTAGTGATCGGACATCATCTCACTAATTCAGACTCATTGTTGAAATGATTGCTCGGTGACTGGAGTCTTGAATTACTGCATTTTACAGAGAAATTTGATTCCATGATTTTGAGCTCTGGAGAGCAGATCTGATGAGACCCAGAGGTCATTCTTCCTAACTTGTGACCCGTCATGCCTTCCCACACTGAGACGTGTCATCCGTAGCTGCCCACTCGCTAGTGTGGCCCGCAGGGAAGACCCAGAGGATATTATCTGCTCTGTCGTTGCCCTAATGAGGCATCACTGATGAAAAGGTTTCAGATCTGAATGCTAAGCAAGGATTTACTTTTCTTAACACACTGGTAAGGCAGGCAAGACATATGACCAGCTGTCTCTGCTGCTTCTACCAAGAAGCTGAGAGCCAAATGCAGGACTGTGATTCGGGGCTTATCCAGGATGCAGCACCTACAAAGCTTCTTTACCATCTCCCCCGCCAAACCCCATCCCCGGCCTGACAACTAATTCTGATTATATTTTTCCAGATTATAGCATATTGATTATTTTATATATTATATTTTTTTTCTTAAAGACTTCAAAATCTGTGGAATGAATTAAGGACTGAATGGCTAACTGGATGGATCAATGGATGAAGGACGGTTGGATGGATGATATGTGTTACAGGAAGAGGATATTTTAAACTCACATGGCTATTTGACTCAATCTTAATACATATACATACTAAAAATAAAATTACAACCATTGTCCAGGTTTTGTCAAAACAGAACTATTCAGTCTATTCCCTGATTATTTTTTCCGTGATTCAGATAGTTTTTTCCAGTTTTATATGACTGAAATTGATATTGTGGGAATCAGTGGTTTGGGTATAAATTTTACAACAAATATCTGACTCAACAATCAGTCTGTCCACACGTGGTTTTGCCAGTTGTAACAATGACAAACACCGCGTGTGCTTTCCAAGTGTGTTATTCATACGCAGTTCAAGTTTTCCTAGTAAAGTTTTGCATATTTAAATTTTGTGAAAATGATAATATATTTTACCGTGTGAAGGCTCATTTCCTCACATTTATTTTGTGTTATTTCCACCAGAGATGTTCAGTATGAAATAAATAAAACGGCTAGTCCATATGTCTCTTGGTTCAGGATTTGCTTCTATTGTTGCCATTTTTTTTTGAGGACCCAAAAGCAAACAGAGGGGTGAAAACATGATGCGATGCATCAGTTCGGGCTGCAGGTCCAGGGCTCGCCTGGGCTCCCCACTGTGTCCTGGGGGCTGCTCTTTAATTGCTTGTTAGGTGTAACACAGCAAGGTCCGCAGGGGTGGTTCCGGGAAGGGTGGTGGCCACCCCGATCCCACTGGTCTCCCCAGGCCACCTCTCCTCCTTGCCCGTCTCTCACCCCATCAACCCCAGGCGCACTTGACCATGCCAGGGTCACTCCAGGGCACTCCATCCCCTGCAAAGGGCAGGCTCACAGCTCGCCCCTTCTGCTCTGCATTCCCCTCTGTCCAGCCTTAGGCATGGATTTTTCCTAACCAAGGGCTTGCTCCAAAACTGAATGACCAGACACACTCCTTGGGCATGCACACAGCATGAGTGACTGCCGAGCTGGAGTGCCCCTCGCTGACGGCAGTGCTGCCAGGAAGCAGTGTGAGCTGGGTGTGCAAGGGTCCCAGCCCTTCAGCTCAGCCTGCCCTGTGTCCGGCCTCCCCACCCTGCTCCCACACTGCCATCACCTCTGCTTTCCGTCCCTCTTGCCCCTGCTGGACCTCCCCTCAGCCCATACCGACTGTGGTCCAGAAAGCCCTCCTGCTGACCCCCTAGCACACCATAGGTGGGGTTTGTCTGAGTGTCCACTGTCCCTGGGAATCTAGCAGTGGTTCTCTTGGGCTCCTGTGGCTTAAACATCGTGAAACAAAGGCTATAAAAATGTTTCCAGCAGTGGCGGCTTTCCCCAGCCCTGGTGCCCAGATACCCTCGTCTACTCCCAGGAACCTGGCCTCTCCCGGAGCAGGCACTGAACGTCTGAGGGGAAGAGGTGAACCCAGGAGGAGCCGGAGAGGGTGGGGAATTGAAACTGGCAAGGGAGAGAAGGGAGGAAGCTACTCACGAGGCCATCCGTCTGGGAATCCGAGGGTGCAGACCGTGTCCCAGGGAGGTGGACTCATGGCTGGGCACCCGGGCCTGGGTGCTTCCCTCCAGCAGCAGACAGGTGCCACTCTCTGGGAGCCAAAGGGCAGGCCCGGGGGCTGCCGTCTGCAGAGGGAGGGTGGGAGCTCCCTCAGCCCCCCGGGGAAGCAGGGAGAGGGGACAGGGATATTATCAGAAAAGCCTTCATGGCTGATGTGACGTGTGTCTGGGGCCTAGGACAAGCAAACTTTCATCTCAAAGAGCACCCCAGGCAGGGGACTCGGCAAAGACCTAGACCGTATGCAAGATGAGGAAGCAAGAATCAGGGTGACTCCCCCCCACCCCACCCAGCAGTGTCACCAAAGAGAATGTAAAACAGTCTATGAGCATTTCCTCCGAGGGACAGAGAGTGGTTATCATCAGCTTTCTGGGCCGTATCATTCCCACTGCGAACTCTCAAGCGCACCTTGGCAGCTAGAAAGCAGCTGTAGATGGAGTAAGCTAGCGAGAGTGGCTGTGTGCCAATAAGTCTTTATTTACAAAAACAGGCAGAGGGCCGGGCCTGCCCACTGGCTGTAGTCTGCTGATCTCTGCCCTCCGTGGCCTTAGGGTCTCACCCAGGAGCTTGTGACATGAGGTCACACATGTAAGTGCAGACAGCAGGGGACCCGCCCTGAGGAGTGCTCGCACAGCCTCGAGGCCCACAGGAGGGACAGCTGCTCAGAGCACACATGTTGCCTTCTGCCCCTGCAGGGCCACCTTCCTGAGTATTGAAGACACACAGACGTGCCAGCCTGGGACAGACCAGCAACAGCAAGCGCCGCACTTGAGGTGGAGAGGGTGATAGAGCCAGCGGGGAGGGTGGACTGGTGTCCTCCCCTTGCCTGCCGGGCCTGGCTGGCTGTCAGAAGCACCCCGGGGTGGCACCTCTGACTCGTGGCGCGGCCACTCTTGGTGCAGATCCCTAAGCGTTTTGTGGCTGGCTGTGACTTGGAAATGCACCGTCTGAAATATCTTCACTTGACCAAGAGCCCCGGGTGATGTTAGAATAATGATCATCACATATTTTGCATGTTGTCGAAAAGCATATTGGAATAATATCACTCATGTCGGCTTCGCCAGCAGAAGTGATTTAGGAGCAAGGCTCCAGTTTGGTATGGATCACAAGGGCCTCCGTTTCCCTCCCCACAAGAAGCCAGAGAGGAAAAGAGCTTCCTCTGTACCCGGCTCTTCTGTCTGGAGGGAGCCTTAATTCTACTTTATGTACTTTCAGAAACTCTGCTGTTGGCTCAATTTATGAACTGGAGAGAAGAGGCCTGCGTGTCTGTGCTGCCGGGCACCCGCCGAGCTTCCGTGTCTAGCAGCAGCCGAGGTCCCGCCCTGACGTCTCATTTTGCAGAAAACCACTGCAGACTCCACTCCGCCTGGGGCTCCTGCCCAGGCTCCAAGGCCTGGGCTCCCAAGAGTAGTCCGTCTCTGGGTCATCCTTCAGGACAAAAAGCGCATTTTCACCATTTCCTTCCGTGATCTGCTCAATCACTCGGCACGGCTTTCCTGAGCACTTGGGTGTTCCAGGTCCACCTCCAGGCAGGGAAATTCAGAGTAAAGAGGCAGACCCAACCTGCTTCTAGACCTGTGCGTGGGGAGGAGAGTGGCCAGCTGCAGGACTGGGTAACAAACTCAGCAGGACTCAGGGAGACGTGCCAGGCGAGAAGCAGGAAGCAGGGGAAGGAGTGAAGGGGCAGGGCTGCCATCTTAGAGGCACAGTGCAAATCTCCTGAAGAACAAGGCCTGGAGCCCCTCCAGAAGGGCTTGGGGTACAGACAGGTTGGTCCAGCCTATGGGGGAAGCACGTGCAAAGGTTCCAGGTGGGGTGTGCGCGTGGTGTAGGAGGGACAGCGATGTGCGTGCACTGGTAGGAAGACTGAGGCCTGAGAGGTCACGGGTCTCGAGCATCTTCATTTGGGACTGGCAGGTTCTCAGGCAGGAACGGGCCTCAGAGGGGTTTGGGGCTGTCTCTTTGCCACGGCATTTTAAAGGTGTCCCAAGGCTTATGCCTGCTTGTGCATCTTTGGGAGAGCTCCTTGGGTCTGGCCCATCGCCGCACAGCCCGTGTCACATGGGATGGTGGGTCGGATGGTCTTCCCGGCCCAGATGGTTGTTCCCCGCTGGCAGTAGCCTGATGCAGGAGAGCTGAGGGGCCCCCCCAAACCCAGCCTGGGGGAGTGTCTGGTCTGGGGCCACACTTGCTCCTTCTGTGAATGGGACCCAGGGAACCAGAGGGAGTGAGGAGGGGGAGGTCATGTCCTGGGCCTTGCTTTTGGGGGACCCTGGACCCTGAATCGTCTGAGCAGTTTCTCCTAGGTGCTCGTGGGAGAGGAAAGGTAATTAGAAAAGGGGCAGCGTGGGGAGTGCACAGGAGAGCGTCTGGGCGCAAGCCACGTGCAACGTAATGCACAGCAAGAGCCCGGAACACTTTTCTTGTTTCTGGTCCTCCCGTCTCGGAAGGGATTCTACTGGGGTGAGGGCCCCTGCCAAGGACCCTGAGGCGCTGCCGCCATTTACGACCACCGCACCTCCTGGAGGGCTCCGAGCAGAGGCCAGGAGGTTTTTCCAGCCGAGCTGACCCAGAGATGGCGGCCAGGGTACCTGGCTGTAGGCAGACCACCCAGAGCGAGGTGGGGCCTCTGTGTGGACAGGGCGTGCGTGGTGCTCCTGTCCCCCAGAACCCCTCCTCCCCGACCAGCACAACGGCCAACATGGTGCAGGGTTGGGTGGTGAATACACGAGACAGCAATGGGAATCTGTGAGGAAGCACCAGGGCTCACGGGAGCTTGCTCACCACCCTCGGCTTGGCTAACGTGGTCAGGAAACCGTGTGCTCGCAGCCTGCCTGGAGGCTGGTCCATCTGTGCAGAGGTGGCCCGGGCAGCCGGGAGCCCCAGCTCTGTGGTGGGCTGGCATATGCAGCCAGCAACGCGCCCCAGGAGCTATTGCTCAGGTGACCTTAGCAGCTTCCCCAGCGCCAGTCACTGTGGGCCTGTCACACAGCAGCTGTTTGTATCATCCATATGGTGTCCATTCCCCAGGAGGCCTCGAGGTCGGGCCACCAAACTGAAATACAGCCCAGTCTGCCCAGCCTGGTGACCACGCTGTGCTGCATGGTGGCTGGTTGGCACTGGCCTCTCATCACATGGTCTGGGGTCGGCCCCGGGGCCTCCGGTGGCAGTGCAATAACAAACAGCCGCAAGCAGAGTGGCTTCGGAGCACACCGACTCACCATGGCAGAGACCTAGGGCTGGAAGTCCAGGCCGGGCCAGTCAGGCTGCATCCCTCCTGGAGGCTGGGGCTGGGGGCCGCACAGAACTCAAGAAGCCAGCAGCTCCGATTGAGAGCGAATCCACGTGGAACCCCAGGCAGAGTCGCCGCGTGCTTCCCTCACTGGGAAATGGGCCACGCGAATTCACGTTAACGGAGTTCAGCTCACAAAGAGCTCAGGCAGTACGTAATCAAGCAGAAAGAGACAAACTCTATTTAAAAGGCTCAATCTGTGTGTTTATAAAATTAACAAAGCATTCACCAAATAGCATTTTATTTGTGGGGAAATTGCCAAGCCATCAAGAGGACCTGTTTCGGGGGTGAGGAGATGTGTCTGAAAACCGCGGCTTCATCCCTGCGTTTGTCTCCGGCAGCCGTGGTAGACCAGTGACCACACACTCGGTGGTTTAGAACAGCACGGACTTCTTCCCCAACACCTGGTGGCCAGAGGTCCAGCACGAGTCTCAGAAGCAAAGTCATGGTGTCCATGGATGGAACTGGGCTCCTCCCTGGGGCTGTGGGGCCGGACCCTCCTCCCTGTTGTGAGAGTGCGATCTGTGATAAATATACATTTGGTCTTTCACCCTTCCTGGAAGAGAGCTCCTAAGACCACTGGAATGTCCTGCGTGAGGAGAGACATGGAGGCGGTAAAGGCATCTTTTGTCATTCATCACAAACCCCCTCCAACCTGTGAAAACGTACAAGGGGGAATCTCACCAAAGGGGAGTCAGGAGGCTAAAGGGGGAGCCCCACCTGTCCACACCTACGGCAGGAAGGACTGTGACCCACAGACCCCAACAGAAGATCCAGCAGGGAGGCATCACGAGGCGCAGGCCTCGAAGGGACAGATGCAAGCTGGGTGTCCCGCAGCAGGAAGGCGGCCCACCTCGCAACAGCTCCCTGAGCCTGCGCTTTTCTCCAGCGGCCTTTGCTCAGAGCGCCCCCTCCCCACTTCCTTGTCCTTCGCCGCAGAATAATGCTCCTCTGCTCCGTTGGTTCCCCTTCCTGTAGCTTCACTGTGCCTTGCATGTGCCGAGTTGCAATTCTCTCCTATTCCCCAATAAACCCATTTTGTTGGTAAAATAATGGACTTTTATTTTGTAGGTTAACACACCACACCTGAGTTTATGCTTAATGCGGTGACTTATGGACCACACCGAGGGATGGGGCTGGTCACCAGAAGAACCAGCCATGTGCGCAGAGGCTGAGCCTCGCACCCCACCCCAACCCCTGGATGAGGGGCTGGAGGTGGAGTCAATCATCGATGGCCAGTGACTTAAGCAATCATGCCTTGCTGATGAAGCTTGCACAGAAATCCCTATGGGGTTCGGAAAGCCCTGCACTGGCCCTCACACAGTACGGATGGTGAACTCGGGGGAGATTTGGGGACAGCGGCTCCCCTGGAGAGGACAGGGGGCTCTGTGCCCTCCCCACACCCCACCCTCTGCGTCTCTTCCAGAGGGCTGCTCCTGGGTTGCATCCTTGCATAATAAGCGGCTGATCTAGTAGGTAAAGCGTGTCTCCGAGTTCTGTGAGCCGCTCTAACAGATTGATCAAACCCAAGGAGGAGCCGCTGGAACTTCTCAAGTAGAGCCGCTCGGTCAGAGCACGGTGACAACCTGGGCTCACGGCTGGCACCCTGGCTGGGGCCTTGTGGGGCAGGGCTCTTAATCTGTGCAGTCTGTGCTCACTCCAGTTAGTATAGGATTTCTTGGTGTCAGACTGCTGTGAGCAGCAGAAGAGAACAGGAGAGTGTTCCTGTGGCTGGTGCTGAGCAGGAAGCCATCTCGCCCGCTCACCGGCCTTTTCCATCTCCCAGAGGTCACCTACATCCTGCGGCCAGGGCCCCACATCACATGGCCTCCCCAGCCACTTCTCCTTCTCTGACTGTGACCTCCTGCCTCCCCCTTATGAGGACTCATGTGGGGCCTCTGGGGCCCACTGACCACCAGGATCAACCCCTCGTCCTGCTCCTTAACCTACTCACCCTGCAAAGTCCCTTAGCCACGCGTGCCCAGGTCCCACAGACGGGAAAATGGACATCTTTGGGGGTCGTATCCAGCCGGGCATACAGGGGCAGCCTGCTTATGGAGGCTCTGTGCTCTGGGAGGCCTGAAGAGATGCCCACAGACCCTCGGCCATTTCTCAGGGACAGCTGAGGGCCCCAGACCCTGCGAACACTGGGTGACCATCAGGATGGGGCAGCAGGTGGCCGGGAGGGGGAGTGGTTCCACAGAAGGCTTCCCACCTCTCTATAGCTCTGTTTTCTATCTCAGTGAAAAACAGGTGGCATTCCTCCACGGCAGGACACACAGGCGGCTGACTTAGAACCCGCAGCCCTGCAGCTTACTTCGCACTTCCGGCCACTCCATCTTCTTCCCACCATGCTTGTTGGTCTGCTTTTCTGAAACCATTCAGACCTGGCACTGAGCCCTAGGAGGGGGGACCCTAAAGCCACACCCACGGTGGCCATTGTGGAAGGGTCACAGCCTCTCCTGCTATCCCCACCCCACCTTTCAGGCAGGTACCCCGTGAAACCTGGATATTTCTTTTGCGGCCACAGAGCATCTCAGGGCTTCTCCCGGTTCAGAGACAAGCCCTGCCTGCCCTCTGCTTCCCCAGAGCTCTCGCTTGTGTCTACCCACAGGTGCACCCCAGCCCCCTCATCCCAGGTGTCTGGGGCCTGGTTCCCATTTCTGGGGGAGATTAGAAACAAATGCATAAAACAGTTCAGTCCCAGCAAGCCCGCATGGGAGCCGCCCTGCTCCTGGTGTGGACAGGGGGCAGCCTGGTTGTCTCGAGGGACAGAAACCCCACAGAGGGCCAAGCCTTCCTGGCATTGGGGTTGTGGGGTGCCCCTCATACCCAGCGGGATGAGCAGCCCTAGAGGAAAGACGGGGAGCAGGCCTGTGGCATTTGCTCATCTCCCGTCATCCTCAGGCTATCGGACAGAGTCCGACCAAAGGACTGAGGGACACATGAGCTCCCTGATCTGTGACGGGCAGCAGTGCCAGGGCCACGGCACCCCGAGGTCATCAGGCCCCGAGTGAGGGCAGGAGGAACCCAGGGGGCGGCCGCCGCACAGAATACCCCCAAAGCAGCCAGGACTGCAGCTGGAGCCCCCTGGCCAGGGAAGCGGGCGACACTGGCCAGTGTGCTCCCAGGCCCCTTCTGCCCACCTTCTGGGGGGTGCCAGGCTGGTGCGGGGGCCAGCTCAGGGCAGCTGACCACCTGAGCTGCGGCAGCATGCCCCCGGCGGGGAGGGCGACGTGGCTGCACCGAGACAGGCCAACGGGAAGAGGCCCAACCCTGTCAGGCGGGGTAATGAGCTGGATTTATAGAAAAGGAAACACAATATGATTCCCCGTAATGGCTGTTGACAGAGATTCAGGCTGTTTGTTCTAGGATATTAAATTGACAAACAGCAGCGGTTGGCTGGGCCCGGCTCTGATTTGCGGGTGCCTGTCAAAAGGTGTGTGCAGGGCCCGCCAATCAGCAGGGCTGAGACTCCCAGGGAATGAGCAGGCGGCGGGGCCTGGAGGGATGCTCCCTGAAACTGCTCCTCAGATGAGCTAATTCACGTAGGAAGTGGGGGCAACGCCACCCCCATCACTCCAGAGAGAACAGGCCACGTTTTTAAAAATGTAATTAAGGCCTCAGATCAGGTTTGCATAATTAAATCTACGCCATGAGGAAGCAGGATGAGCGATGAGCGTCCTTGGTGGACACCCTGCACGAGGCGGGGGCTGTGGCTCCGACGTGATGGGGCCCCAGCAACACTGTTCCGTTTGTTTTGTTTTTCAGTCTGTGAAGAATGTTCTGTGAACGAGAGCAGCCGGGTAGGAAGACGGCCTCCGCGGCAGCCATGCGGCCACCCAGCCACGCGCCTGAGGGGCTGCGTGTGTCCTGCAGAGAGAAGGCTGCCCGGGATGGCAGCGGCCCGGCTAATGGCTAATGGGAAGTCAGCACCCCCCATAGGCTCCAAGCGCCAAGCAGGCTGGAGAAATGGGTCATTTGCATGAAAAACCCTCTGTCAGCAAATAACTAGGCCTTAGAGGTAGAGATTCCAGAGGTGGGAGTCCTTGTTTGGAGGGCAACGTACTTAGGGAAGTGCAGGCAGCTGTGGTGAGCTGGGGATAAAAAAGGTGGCACCTGCTCTTGTAACATCAACAACCACATGCAGGAGACTGGGGAGCGAGGGCGGAGGAGGCCCGGGAAGGACGGAGGAGGCCCGGGAAGGATGGCGGCTGTGTGGAGAGAGGCAGCCGGAAAGGCTGCCCCAAGGACCCCTAACCCTCTGCACGGAGCTTCGTCCCCTGGGGCAGGGATGCCTCTGCCGGGGGTCCAGAGCCTGTGCAGCTTTGGGAACCCGTTCAGGCGCATTTCAGGAGGCAGAGAGCACGTCATCAGCTTAGTATGAGCATCTCTAAGGGCTGCTGACAGAGAACTTTTCCTAAGAGCTAACAAGCAAAGCCAAGCTAGAAAGACATGAGCCTAGAAGCCCATCCTGGCCGCTCGGTCCTCATGCGTTCCCTGAACTGCAGCTGTCTGCCATGCAGAGCCCACCCCCAGGTAAAAAGAGGCCTGGCTGAGCAGGAAGGGCTGTGGGAAAGTGTGGACAGGCTCAGGTACGCAGGATATTTTGGGGTAGCCTGAGGAGGCTGGGGATGAAGATCTATGATGAATCAAGACCACCTGGAGGATGTTCTCTGGCGGGAGTTATTCTGCGGCCCCAGGCCCGGGAGAAGTCGTGCCACTACCCTTGGCCCCCCAGGGCTCTCACATGTGCTGCAAGGAGCTGCCTCGACTCCCAGAGCCCCTCAGCCCGAGCGAGCCCCTGTGTGGGCTGCCTGCCCAGGGCCAGTGTGGTCTCTGGACAGTGAGAAAGGGCAGGGCCAACGACAGCCCACGGCTGACCCCTGTCTGTGAGCCAATGGGCATTCCTAGAGTTCAGGGGAAATGTGCGGCTGCACAGGGGCACACACACTCTGTGATAAGACTCCATCAGAAGATGTCTACATAAGATGCCTGGGCCCCTACTGCCATGTGGCGTGTATTTTCCAGCTTGCCTGCACTAATTTCCTGGCGTGCTCGCCCCGGCCCCATCTCGCTCCCGTTCTGCCTTCCTGTTGCTCTTAGCACCACGCATTCCACGTCCTTGGTGGAGGGCTCCTGTGCCCGAGTCCATTCTCCGGCCAGAAACTTACCCAGTGAAAGAGCTGGTCGCTGGACACGGTCTGAGCAGGTCTCACCCAGCTCCACCCCCAGGAGGAGAGCCAGTGTTAGGGTTGTCCCTGTGAGGGAGCAGAGCGCAGGGCCGTTCTGCAGCGCCTTTGAGGACACTGGTCCAATGCGTGAACTTGAGCAAACGGCTTCTTCCTGCACATTGGAAAGGTCAGCGTTGGCCTGGACGCCATCCCCCCATTTCTGAGCTTGCTGGGTTCCAGGGTGATTTCTGATTGTATTATTCATAAATCTGCTCAAAGATGTAAACAGGGTGATTGTGCCTCTGTAAGATATTAATAACTTAATGAGTCTGTGCCATTTGTTTATGTAAATGGATAATGGGATCTCTACAGGGGCCAAATACAATATTACAATCTGGTAATTCAATGACTGCTATTAAATACACACACACATAGTGTGTTGCTGGAGAAACTAAGTTCAGAGCCCTAATGGAATCATTTCCAGCTCAGGTTTCCTCCATGGCTCCCGGGAAGAGCCGAGCTAGACACGCCCTGCAGAGCCGCCAACAGCCAGGGCCCCTCTTCTGTCCTCCCCCCAGGCTCCCTCCTTCCCATGCCCCGGGGGAAATCTCTCCAGCCCTCGGTGCCCTCTGCCAACATGGGCCTCTCCCTTTCCCTGCCCCCGGGCCATCCTTGTCTGGCTTTGCCCGCAGCCCGCACACAGCCTCCCTCTCAGGACACTGGCCCTGGTGTGTCCACGCAGCTCCTCGAGCTGGGCTGTAGCTCTGCTCTCAAGTCCTGCCATGAGATGAGTGGTGTCCCCCAAATCCCTATGTTAAGTCCTCACCCCCGGACCTTGGGATGTGACTCCTCTTGGAGATGGAGCCCTTACAGAGGTGATTAAGGCAGAATGCAGTCACTGGAGTGGTCCTGACCTGCGCGACTGGGCCCTTGTAGGAAGAGAGGATGAGGACACAGGCACACAGAGGATGGGCACGTGAGGATGCGGGAGAGGGTGGCCACCACACACCCAGGAGCGGTTCAGGAGGACCGGCCATGCGGCACCTTGATCTTGAACGTTCAGCCTCCCGCCTGTGGGCGGATGAATGTCTGCTCTTTAAGCTGTGAGGCCCGTGGGTCTGTAGGCCGTCGTTAGAGCAGTCCAGTCAACGCAGCCCTCTGCCAGGTCCCAGCTGCTTTCCAGCCCACGGTCACTTCCTGTCCTGCACTCCTTGCCCAGGGCTGTGAACACAGAAAGGTCTCCCTCTGTGCAGCCCCAGCCTCGCTGGGCCGGGCAGGCACGGAGCCCTGGCGGGGCCTCTCTGGGCTTCGATGTTCCTACCTGGTGCTGCTGGACTCACAGACCCACCTCAAGGTCAGACAGTGCACCAGACAGGCAAGACAGAGCCAGGGAAACCAGATGGCCACGGGCCTGGCCCCACACGGGGAGCCCAGGGTCCTGGCGCTCTGGGGTCAGCTCCAGCTCCCTGGCCGTGTGACAGGCCTGCCAACAGCTCTCATGTGAAGTAGGGCATTAAGATGCTCCCCAGGGCTGTTCAAGTATTGAGTGACATCACCCAGGCAGCCGAGCTTGGCACTCGAGCAGGACGGGGCCTCTGTGGGACGCGACCACAGCTGCACCTCACTTTCCTATTGCGGATGGGGAGAGTTGACTTAAACGAACTCTGGGTGCCCTCTGCTCCCCCGAGGCCAGGGAGGGTCTCCAGGGTCAACTCTCCTGGGCTCCTCCCCAACCACTCAGAGGCATGGTTTCCCCCCCGACCTGGTATCCTAGGGAGCTGGGTGATGTGCCCTCTGGTTTCAACCATCTGAAGGTCAAAAAGGAAAAAAAGAAAGGGGAAGAAATGCTCAGTTTCCATTCATCTCAGAACGACAGGACTCCTTGTATTTAAGCTCTGAAGATTCCCAGTTCTTTGCTGAGACACCCCCCATGGCCCAGCGCCCCTTGTGGGGGGCTCGCCCTCTTTAGGGGCCAGGTCTCACCTGCTCTGCTGCCATTTGGAGCTGGGCGTGCAGGAGCTGGAGCCGTGTCCCTGGGCCACCCTGGACGCCAGGAGCCCAGGGGCAGCCCCTCCAAGTGTCTCCAGATGTCGCCACGTGTCCCTGGAGCAGTGCCACCCTGACTCTGAGGCTTCCTTCCGGTGCCTCCCTGCCCCATTCCTGCCTTAGGATCAGGTATGATGGTCACATAGGTGGGCACCTTTCTTCATCAGGCCAACTCAGCTCCAGTCACATGTGCACACACATGCACACACATGTGCACAGGCGCACACACACACACATGCACGCACAGCTTTTCATCCCTGAACCTCAGGGTCTCCATCTGTAAGGGGATGATCATGCCTGTGTACAGGGTTAAGACACAGGTAAGCACAAAAGATGACACCTGCTGGGTTCTACAGCTGGGAAGGGAGAGCTGGCCACTGGCTGGGCCCTCTGGCCCCGTCAGGACTCTGCTGTGGGGCAAGTTGCGGCTGACCCCCTTCCTCACTCAGGGATCTCATGCTCTGCAAAACCAGGCAGCCTCAGGTCACAACCAGGGGCTCTGAGCCCCCTGCCCGTGTGGGCCCACGCCCTACCCAGTGCCTGGTCCTAGGGAAGCCACCCATCGGCCACGTCATCCTCCCTCCGCACCTCCCTCTGACCACCCGCCTGTGAGGTAACTCAGGGCTCACCACCTGCACATCTTCTGTGTTGTATCTTCCATGTTTGTTTGTAAGCTGAAGCCCGAAACAGTTACTGATTCAGATTTTTACTGTGGATAAACAAATATAGAAAATTAACAGATGTGTTTTACAGATGTACTTAACAAAAATAACATCCCTACGAGAAGCCCAGGGGCTGAGCCGCCAGCAGCTCGGGGGCCTCTGGACGCCCTCCCCGACTTTCTCGGGAGTAACCGACAGGGGCCACCGGTGCTGGTGCGGAGCACGGGGGGCAGAGGGGGGCAGGGGGCCGGTGGGGCCGCAGGCTGGACCAGGTGGCTGTGAGCTTCCTGGTGGCCCTGGACAGAGGCTGGGAGCAAGCAGGAAGCCCCTGCAGTAGATGGAGAAGTCGGGTGGACCAGAGCATGGATTTTGGGGTCCAGCAGAGATCTGCCCCTAGGAATGAGAATAGGGACTGCAGCCCTAAAGACAGACAGCCCCTGACCGCCTGTGACCCCCCCAGCTCCTCCGACAGGTGGCCTCGGCCCCTCCACCCAACTCCAGTTGCCCCCAAGCCATTGGCCACTGTCCGCACAGTCCAGGGAGAGGACGGCAGGCGGGCAGTTCCTAGAGAAGGGGAGCAGGGAAGAGACGCAGACAGGTGCCCACTTGTCCTCACACACACCTGCGCCCTCCGCCCCAGCCATCTGGGTCACTGATCCAGGCGGCCAGAAGGGCCTGGCCCAGGGCCGCCGCCCCTGAGATGTTGAGCAGGAGGAGGCCCCACTCTGCTCTCTGCTCCCAGGCGGGGAGAGGCCATGCACACTCCTCTGACAGCCAGCCGCAGGGGGACGGCCAGGCCACCAGAAGGAATTCAGCCCCCACGTGCCACGGACGGCTCACCATGGAGCTCAGAGCAGAGCGACCCTGCCGGGTGGCAGGTCTTGTTGTCATAAGATGAGGTTCGTCCATTCATGTATTTGGGTAGTTGCACGTGGATGTTTGCATTTGACTTGTATTTTTACTCTATTTACAAAGCATGTGTTATAGTCTCCTAACTTTCACAAGTAAACATGTAGAAGTTTTATATTCCTCTTGTGCTGGAAAGAAAAGAAAGCATGTGCCACTGGTTTCCCTTCTGTGGGCCATGGTTTTGCACACACGTGAGGTCCCTGTCCTTCCCCAAATGTCTGGGCCCCTCCACACACACAGAACACACATGTGTACACACACATGCAAAACCATACAGCACACACTGTCCCACGAGCGTGCACACACGTACACTGTACACACACTCACGCGTAAGCCTAGACGGTGTGCATAGGCACTGATGGCACGCCTGGGGAGGGGCTGGCAGACCCCACTCCTCAGCATACCAGTCTGCTCTGGGGGATTCTTCTTATGTGAAAGGAGACACAGCCTCGGAGGAATAGTTTAATTTGACTTTTCTTTCCCAAGTGACTGTTACATAGGGAAGCTTTCTTCTCATCTCATTTTATGCAAAAATAAAATAAAAGATTCCAAGATTATTAGAACTAAAGGAGAAATGGTTTAGTTCATCCCATCACCCAAATCCTGGGGAGGGGGATGGGCACAGACAAGTTCCGTGCTGCCAGCCAAATGGAAGTGCCCAGGCACGGGGTGGGCACCTGGTGTGGGCTGGGCTTCCCGAACAGGGGGCAGGGACACGGACAGACCAGACCCCACTGTCCCGGGGTGAACATTTCAGAGGAGGACAGATAACAACAAGCGAACAAATGCACATATAAAGGACTCTTTTGTGAGCGACATCATATCTTCAGCAAAGGTAAAATGTCCGAGCTGCTACACACACACAACACATACATGTGATGGAGGTAAACCAGAGGACATTCAGGCTACTGGCCATTTTCCCTAGTAAGTAGGATGGAATCAATGTTGTATGAAAATACCTACCTGCACCTGAGATCATGTCCTGAAGGTAAATTCCTGAAATCACTCACAGAGGAGCACGAGCATTTAGGGCTCTTGATGCACTTGCTCAGGCAACCCTTGCAACTTCCCACTCTGGAATCCCCTCGGGGGAAGCACTAGCTCCCAGGGGCCTTTTATGTTGTCCTTGTGCATATTGACCCAAACTGTTCACTGGAGACTCTGCACGAGGACACAACCCCTCACACTGCACACACTCTCCATTATGTGGGGGGCAGGGAGGGGCCTCAAGAAGGAGGTGCCGTGGAGGGCAAGGAGTGGGAGACGGAGGAGGAGGGGGAGATGGAGGAGGTGGAGGAGGAGGACGAGGTGGTCCTGTCGATGACATAGGTCCCGTGCTTTATGTACATGCATGTTCCCAAATGGAGCAAAAGTGTAGCTCTAGGGTGAAGGGGGTTTCAGCTGTGGGCAAGTTCACTTTGGATTCAGTGAGACGGAAATATGACAGTGGAACATTGGGAGGGTAAAAGGGTTCATACCAAGCTTTACTCTCAAAGTGGCAGGCCAAGTGTTAGAGTCACATCTGCATCTGGCAAGTGTGTCCTGGTCTCTGTCTCTGTCTCTTGCTTCTGCTCCAGGCTCTCCCTCCTCTCAGGCTTCAGGCTCTGCTCTGCTCTGGGCTCTGTCTCTGCTCCAGCCTCTGCCTTCACCTCCAGCCTCTTCTCTGCCCCAAGTACTAGGCGGAGATATTTAGAGCAATATAGGCAATATTGGCTCATTGCCTATGGGTGTGGAAGCAGTAGCTTAGCAGGAGGCCAATTACATCATCAAATAGATTAGCGGCGTCCTAGCCATGGGCACTTCCACTGTCACTGACTCTTCCCAACTGTCCTAGAAGATAGATAATCTGATTCCCATTTTAAATGGAAAGAAGCAGGCTCCAAGTGTCCCCAGGTCATCTGGCTGGTAAGTGGAAGCCCTGGGCCCTGAACCCACTGTAGCCCTCGGCTTCGTGCTGGGGCCCTGCATCCTCTCCCAGGAGAGCTGCTCCTAGGCCTGCCGTCCACCCTCTGACCTTGTCTTGCCAATGGGTTTCAGCCCCTTACAAGTTCACTATGGATTCAACATGACCAAAGAAATGAAAGTAGAACGTTCTTGGGTGAAAGGCTTATACCAAACTTTATTTCCACGGTGGCAGGTCAGGCACTAGAATCCCGTCCACTCAGAGCGAGTCTGCACGCAGCAAGCCCGTCTCTGCCTCTCTGGCCTCTCTTCCCACACAGCCGTCTCAGTCTCTGTCCTCGGCGCTGCCACCACTCCAGTCTCTGCTCTCCTGCAGCCCTTCAGCCATGCCACTATGTTGCCCAGAGCACTTTATATAGAGTCAATAGCAACATATTGCCCACACGTGTGTCGTGAGCTAGCCAGCCAGGGCCAGGTGAGAATCCTGGCCACAGGAACCTTCACTTTATCCACAGACCTCCACGTGTGCCCTGCCCCCATACACTCTACCCATCCCTGCCAATCTATGGGGCCTGAGACCTCCCCACTTCACGATGGCTTCCAGGGCACCCAGGTAACAGAAAGATGCATTCAAATTGTTTTTAAACCACCTTATGTTTACACCTTTATCAGGTGGTGATGCACTTGGAAAATGTGCACAGACTCTCTGCAGAACTTGGTTTTTAATAAAACAAGATTTGTTTTAATAAAATTTGTTTTATTTGTTTAATAAAGCAAGACCCACACCACTCCCTGGCTTTCCCTCACCTGTGCCCGAGGCATACGGTGAGCGCATTAGTCAGCAGGGCTGACACTGCATAAGACGCCGCAGCTGGGGCACCTTAAAAAGCAGACGCGTGTGTCCCGTGGTCTGGAGACTGGAATCCAGGGCCCCGGAGCAGGAAGGCTGGTTCCTCCTGAGCCTTCCTCCTGGGTGTGTAAAGGCCACCTTTTCCCCGTGTCCTCACATGGCTGTCCCTCGTGGGTCCAAGTCCTCATCTCTGCTTCCGATAAGGACCCCAGTCACGCTGGATCAGGGCTGCCCCGGTGACCTCATTTTACCCTAATCACCTCTGTTAAGACCTCTCCACACACAGCCCCATTCCAAGGTCTAGGGGTGAGGGCTCCACCATAAGGATTTGGGGACATGGTTCACCCCTGGCAGGGGGAACAGCACACCCAGTTGGAGCCCCAGGCCTCCAGTCGCAGTCCACTGGCTGCTGGCCCCCCAGCCCACTCGTGCTCCAGCCAGTGAGCTGACATCTCGAGAGTGACCCGGTGCCGGGCAGGAAGCGTGGGTGCCAAGGAGGGCAGAGGGCAGCCAGAGGCGGCTGGAGGGACTGGGGTTGCTGCTCAAACCCAGCCCAGGGGAACAGAAGTGGAAAACTGGCTCCGCAGCCAGATACCAGCTCCTCCACTGGGAGCTGCCATTCTAGGAGCTGCTCTGAGTAGGAAACGTACATGTGAGGCTGGGCCCAGCAGGCTGACAGCCAGCACCTCTCCTTGCTCTGTCTTGTTCCTCCAGTGCCGCCGATGATCACAGGCTTCCTGGCCACCCTGCACATCTGGGAATGTGCCACTTAGCCCAGACTTAACCACAGCCCCAGGGTTTCTGCAACCTTGGCTGCCTGCCCTCCTTCCGAATCCCAGGGCTGGGCCTCTCTGGTCCCGGCAGGAGGGAGAACCACTCGATGAGGCTAACCACACCTTTCAGGCAGCAGACACCCATTTCCCGCTTCTGCAGCACGGTGAAGCAGCCTCCGCCCTCGTCTGTCCGTCGTGTTATGAGGAAAGCACCACCTCACCGAGTGTAAGGTCCGCGGGGAGCCATGGGGCAGATCGCCCAGACCTCTGTGCAGCAGCTGAGGTGGCTGGTGAGCGCCATCAAGGGAAGCACGCACATGCATCACACATTCTTCCAAAAGTGGATTTTAAGAGCAAGGTAGATATGATTTACAGGGGCCCTATGTCTACCACTGTCCATGTGCAATCTCTTCGCCACAGCAGGTTCGAGGGGTCCTGAGGCCCATGCACCGTCACGTCGCCACAGAATATACGAATAGGCATGTGATGAGACCACTCTGTCCCCCAGCTCCATCTCCTCTGATTTGTCTGCTTTGTGTGCACAGGATGCTCACGAGACCCACCCCTTGCCAGCCCCCTGAGCCCCTCAGGTCTGCTCTCCACCCTTTTGCCACCTCGAAGGCTCTCCGTCCGTCCCTCTGCACAGGACGCCCCTCAGAGCCCTCGCGCACAAACCCGGCGGCCTGCCATCGGGCCCTCTGCTACAGCTCCCTTAAGTGATTCCTACTGCAGACCTGGGTCACCCTGACGGCTAGACACTGTCCTAGCAGAGAGGCAGGGAGACTGGGCAAGCCTGCGGGGCACCTGGGCACGGCCACCAGCCCGGCACTGTTCCTGTGTCTTCTAGAAAATGCACATGAATTTGGTTTTCTACCTCCTGGTTCAGCCAGCTTGATGTTAAAGTTAAAATAATGGGCTTGGCCTCAAATCCGTCAGTGAACGGGTGTCCTGGGGTGATGTGGGCCCGTGCGTTTGGCGGCTCTGGGTGTGGCCATGCACACAAGAGCCCATGGGCCCACTTCCGACCCCCTGCAGGGTGCTCAGTGGCCTGTCTGCAGTCCCTCACCCTGAGCTCTGGGTCCTCAGCTGCATTCATTCACCCCCGCCGAGACTGCAGGGTGGCCTCTGGTGGGGGCTGTCCTGCAGGGCCTTTGGCAGCTTCCCTGACCTCTGGCCCTAGACGCCAGTGGCAGAACCCCCATGAGTCATGCTGGCCCACCGTGCGCCCACCCATTGCTACCTCTCCCCGAGGCCACAGGGCTGGAACCTTCTCAGTGGGTGCCACCTGGCCCCCTGGGGGGGGGTGGCGGGTGCCCTGTGTCTGCCACTCTTGGTGGTCCTCCCCCAGCCGCATCCGGGGACTTCGCTTGTCCGCTTCTGCCCGGGCAGGGCTGGGGTTGCCCTCCCCAAAACAGGACTCCCAGGGGAGGGCCCAGTCCCGGGCTGAGGGGCACACACCCCTGTGAGCTGGTCTTCCCCCATCTGCTGGCCGGGCAGGGGGAGCCGGTGCCCCAGTGCCCAGGCCACGAGCAGACCCCACCTCAGCCATAGCCTCCCCCGGGCCCAGGCCCCGGGCTGTGCCCCACAGCCCACTCCTCCTTTGCCTGGTTGTCGGGCAGGTGCCCCACTGGATGGCAGTGGGGAGATGGGGGATGCCTGAGTAGACATAAGCTACAGTCTCTGTTCCCAGGCTGGCCCTGCCAGAGCTGCACTCAGCGCCAGCTATTCCAGCCTGTGGGCACCTTCCAGGCCAGGGGTCTCAGAGTCTGCCCTGATGTGTCCCAGCAGACCCACTGGCTGTCCCCCAGGAAGAACACACAGACATTTCCTGTGGCTGCCTGGCCCTCACCAGCCTATGACATCTGGGCAGAGGACACTCTGGTTCCCGTCTGTGCCCTATAACCCGGAGGACCGCCTGACACATGTGACGTTCAGGGGTGGGGCCAGTGAGAGCAGAGTCGGGGAGGGCGGCAGGGCTCAGGGCCGCCCTTGAGGACCCCCAGCCTTTACGGACAGGGGAGGACTTCCAGCCTCCGCCGGGTGCATCGCCTGCCTCTCCCAGGTCCTTTGGGACCTCTGGGGTCAGAGTTTGACATGACACCAGCGATATGTCTGGCGCTGGGCTGGGGGAACAGTGGCTGTCGGTAGCTCAGGCCTATCTGAAGTTTTTCCATGTAAATAACTGATAGTCATAAAAAGGAAAATTGCATTTGCTTTGAGTGGGCAGAAGATACATTTAAGTCAAAATGAGGAATATTCTGGGAGCGTGGCTTCAGCCCGTGAATAACAACATATTCCTTTTTTCCTTAGGCTTTCGGCTCTGCACGGCTATTTGTCCTTGCATAGTGACAAATTATGTCACTTGATGAAAAATGACCCAGCCCTGTTCCTGAGGCAAGCACGCACCTGCAGCATTAGCATTAGGGCGCCAGCACCCGTGGATGCCCCTGCGCCCACCCGCGACAAGGGGGCGCCATGGAGCCTGGGCCCCTGGCTGCAGATTGTGGGGCCCATCAAGGGAACCTGGCGCTGTGGCCAGAGCCGCCCCAGGCTCCAGGCCAACACCATCCTGCTCTGCCCAGGAGCCTCTGCCCCACCAGAGGTAGCGTCCTCTGCAGGAGCAAGCCCAGGGTGCCTCTACCTTATTTACAGGGTGGGGACAAAGGTGAAAACTGAGACCCAGAAAGTCAGGTCCTTCTCAATGGCAACAGCTGGGAGGTAGGCCACAGACAGGATCTCGCACCTTCCAGGAAGGATGTCCACCCACAACAAGGCTTTGGGCACCAGACACTCTGGTTTTCCTGGGATGGAGGGTTCCCAGGATCGGGGACCTTCAATTTCAAACAAGTCTGAGACAGAGTGCAGCAAGCGGGCCGCCCTAATGCAGAACCATGGGAGACATAAAGAATTCAAGCCGAAAGACGCTGAACTAAAACAACACATAAATGAGCAAACGAAACACCATCGAAGGCAGAAAACAATCCCCCTGCCACTGGAGCAGACCCCAGGGCCCCGGCTGAACTCTGTGGCTGTGGGGGTCTCCCTGCTCTGAGCACAGAGGTGGCGAAATCACCCCCACCCACAGGGGGGTGCCAGGCCCCTGGACGGGGCTGGGAGCTGCCAAGCAGAGGCCTTCTGCAGGCAGGAGGGTCCTCCAGGGAAGAGGTGGGACACTCCGAGGCGCCCTTCCCAGCCCACCGCTGGCAGGCCACTCCCTGGAGCCCAGAAGGGGAGGTAGGGCTGGCGCTCAAGGACAGCACGCCTGGGGACGCCTCATGGAAACCCAGCAGTCCCACTGAAAGTCTAGGTTGTGCTGGCCTCCTTGGCTTTTCCCGTGAAAAGATACTACGTCCCAAAATGCTTCCACAGAGGCACCCGGGGCTGCTGTCTTGCTGCCCATGGCCCATGGGGCAGCAGGTGTGGGGTGGGCAGGGATGGGTGGGTCCCAACGGGGGGGGTCCCAACGGGGGGCTTTCCTTCTCTGAGCCTCTCCCAGGCCGGGAGACTTCATACACCTCTGGCAGCTCAGTGTTGGGTTCTAAAAATTTACAGGATTAATCATAAATTTCCACCACTGATTTTTTTTTCTTAAATAAGCACTCAAATTTATGGCTGATCATGAAAATCTTCCATCAGATGTGAGTCAGAGCCACGCAAATGATTCAGCAGGAATTCTAATTTCTAATGAAATAACTGACCGGCCTGAGTAATAAAAATCAGAGACGGCCCCACTTGTTCCTCCCTTGACACCCACCCCTGACATAGCTTCTCTGTGGAGCCCCCCACCCAGGCCCCTCGAGGGACAGAGCAAGGGGCCCCATGTCCTGTGTGTCCTGCCAGACAGAGGAGCTATGTCCTTAAATCAGGACCTCAATCCCCCAGTGCCTGGAGCACGGTGGGCCTTCAGCCCTGGAAGCCGAGCGTGTGAGTCAGGGATCTGCAGAGAAACAGAACCAATAGATGGATCGATAAAGAGGTTGGTTTGAAGGAGTTGGCTCATGTGATTAGGAGGCTGAGGCGTCCAAGATCTGCCACCTGCGAGCCGGCGCCCAGGAGAGCCGGGGGCCTCGTTTCAGCCCAAGCCGGAAGGCCTGGGACCCGGGAGAACCGGTGGCGTGAATCTGGTCTGAGCACAAGACCGACATCCCAGCTCGCAGGGCGGCAGAGAGAGCGAGTCCTCCCTGCCTGCAGCCTCCCGCCCTGTTCAGGGCCTGGGTGAGGCCTCGCTCAGAGCCCCCTTTCAGAACAGGCTCTGTGCATTGCTGGCTCTGAGCCTCAGAAAGCCGGTGGGCTCTCAGCCTTGGGAACACTGAGACAGCCAAAAGCCGGGGACCTCCCCTGCCCACCGCCACCCTGCCTCTTGCTGAGAACCACACCCCCCACCCGAGTAGGGGCCACCTGCCGCCCGCTTGCCTCATGTCTGGAGCTAGGAATGCGGTGAAGGGGGGAGGGAGGTGACTGGGTCTGGCCACTCCTCCCTGATGGGCCTGAGCCCCTGGACCGGCCAGCTTCCCAGCCCGCTGCTGCCCTCATGGCCCTTTGCTCAGCACCCTGGTGAAACACCATTCATCCACCACACTTATTTTTGTCTTCTCTATCTATTTTGGGAAGCGGATCCTTAGATCAGCAATTAGAAATGTCACTTGTACTTTGAGGAGGGGGGGGGGATTGGCAAAGTCTATAATTGAGAATGGTAATCAAATTCGTTGACAACTTCAGTGGTATGAAAATGGTAATTAATTGTAAATTTTTGATGGAATGTATATTTATCTATTTTTGAACTTTTTACTGATCAGCAACAAGCTCTGGTATCTTATTTCCCTTTTTATCTGATTTCTGTAGTTAGAATCTTTCTTTCCCCATTACAGCTTTCTATGGGGAAGGAAGAAGCTGCTTAAAAGCACACGCCAGGGTCAGTGGGACCTTCAGTACGTAGGGGGACCTAGAACCCGTTGCCGTGCTGGGCTTCAAGCTTTGCGGGGAGCAGGGCTGAGGTGAGGCAAAAGGGCTGGACGCCCTGCTTCCTGCCTGCATGTGACCTGCTCCGGCCCTTCCATGCCGGTCAGTCCTTCTAGGTGGGTCTCTATGCAAGTGACAGAGCAGGCAGGAGGTGCTGTATCAACCAGCTCAGCTACGTACATCCCAGATGGGTGGCTTAAAACACAGGAGTTTATTGTCTTATAGTTCTGGGGGCAGGAAGTCTGAGATGAAGGTGTGGGCAGGCTGGACCCTCCTGGGCCTCTCTCCTTGGTGGGTGGATGCCGCCCTCTCCCCATGTCCTCATGCGCTCTAACTCTGTGTGTCTGCATCCTGTTCTCCTCTTGTTATAAGGACCCTAGTTACATGGATCAGGGCCCCTGGAGTGACCTCATTTCACCTAAATCACCTCTATGAAGGCCCCATCTCCTCATGCAGCCCCATTCTGAGGTCCTGACGTGGGGACTCAGGGTATGAATTTGGGGGGACAACATTCAGCCCCTGCCAGATGACAAGGGGCCAAGCAAACCTGGGCAGGCTCCCTGCTCGGGATGGCTGTCGAGTGACAATTTTCAATGTATGCGGTGCCCCAAAGACAAGGCCCTGAAGGCCGGTTCTCATGCCCCAGCTCTACAGCAGCTCTGAGCTGGATCCTGTGGTTTTCTTTGTCAGTCTGCTTTGTCACAACACAGAGTTCTAAGGAGGACAGAGGGACAGAGGGAAAGCTATGGGCTGGCTCTAGCCGGGCTGGAAGAGGAGAAAGCCAAGATCGCTTCCTGCTGCTGTTCACACTCAGGTGTGCTGGGTGACCCTGCCCTTATCATCCCTGTTTGTGGGATGGGAACCCAAAGGCGCCTGCTAGGAGGTGGTCATGGTGGTGGTTACCTCCAGCCATGAGGGTCAGCCATTCCACAAGAGAATTAGGAGACACAGGTGTGGGGGATGGACCAGCTCCGAGCACTAGGCAGTCCCCCTGCCCAACAGCCTGGACCCTGAGCTCCTGTGCATGGTGACCACAGGCAGCCGGCCAGGCCATGGTGCCTGCGAACTCCACCCTCGGCCTCTGGCCCCGAGTTACCAATCGCCCAGGGCTCTCCACCGCCAGGGTCTCCCCACTGCCCAATCATCTCTGGAACTGCTGCCCGTCCACTGTCCATGGAGCCCAGTCCAGGGCTGCCTGATGGTCTCAAAATGTCATGAGCAAACAACAGAAATAAATCATCTGAAACAGAGAAAAAGGCATGCAGGAGCATATGTACACACATGCACCTGATGGTATGGCCAGCTTACCAGACATGCTCTGTACCACATCTCATAGTTTGCATTATAATCTAAGAATGTTTTTCCATCTAATTTTTAATTATGTCTTCCATTCTTGTCTTGTGCTCCCAAATGAGTCAGCAGCACTAGTTTTGTTTTTTTCCACCACCCGGCAGTCAATCTGTTGGCTTCATCAGCCCATGGATTACCCACAGCAGTCACAATTCCTCCCGCGAAGGCATTTGACAGAGGAATTCAAACAGAACCGTGAATGAGGTTTAAGAAACTCGGAACAGGAGATTCTTAACTGGCAGCAGAATCTCTTTGCACCCTCAGGATGTGCCTTGCAGAGAGCAATGAGAGCCACTTGCCCACGGCCTCAAGTGGCACCTTACAGGAGTTTGGAGGACTCTCTCTGTTTGGGGGAGGATTCCAACAATTTGCTGAGTCCCAGGCTCTCCCCAGGTGAAGATGGAGGAGAAGTGGAAGGCAGCTGCTCGGCAAAAATGCAGCCTGCATCCTACCAGCTGCTGTGGTCCTGGCCCTGGTCTGGCTGGTGGGGAGCACGCACATGCACAGAAGTCCTGCCTCAGGGAGCGGACCCACTCCTGCCTGTACACGTGGGATGGGGACATTGGCACACAGAGTGGACGCCAGAGGCCCCACATTGAGGTGGACCCCAGAAACAGCTCAGGGAGGTGCTGAGCGGGGGTCCTGGTGAGCAGGAGGAGTGAGGTCTGGGGACATGCAGGTCCTTATGGGGCCCAGTCCCATATCCTTTGACTGGAGGAAGACGGGAGGGTGTGTCTCCACGATGGTGGCTCTTTGCTTCGGCACCTTCCAGGGAGAGCCTTGTTGGCCTGGAGTGGCTGCCCTGTGCCGCTCCCCGGGGCCTGTGCCTCTGT
Source organism: Smutsia gigantea (assembly GCA_032199065.1). Lineage (NCBI taxonomy): Eukaryota > Metazoa > Chordata > Mammalia > Pholidota > Manidae > Smutsia > Smutsia gigantea. Next base: position 89,859 of record JAVSCE010003940.1, on the reverse strand, counting down.
GACGTCGAACGTCGTGCTGACGATGTTTGCTGCCACTGAGCATGTGCATGGTGGGGCCTGGCAGAGGGGGCCTTGCTCAGGGCCAGGAAGTGGGGATTTCGTCCCAGAGCCACCAGAAGCCCCTGCGGAGACACTGAATCCCCAATTCTTCCTGGCAGAAGGTGGGTCCCCTCAGAAGATCTGAGCAGGATGGGCAGCCCACAGCCACCCGCCCGCCAGCCATGTCGCTAATCACCATGGACACACCTTGTGCCCCTGAGGCGGCAGCAACATGTTCTAAATCCAAGTGATAAGATGTAAAACATCGCCTCCCCCACTTTCTGTGCACAGAAGGGTCAAAACCAGGTGACGTTCATTGCATTACTTGGCATAAACATGATTTTAATAATTACCATGGGCCAGAACTGCGTCTGTTCTTGAATAATGAACATTGAATTATATTACGGTTCAGTATTAAGTATCTTGCAGTTCACCGCCTCCCGCGGGCTGGTGAGGACGTGTCTGCACCACAAGCCCTCCCCAGCCATGCACACGTCCAAGACGAAGAATCTCCTCTGTCATCCTGGAACCCCAACTGCACATCATTTCACAGCCACCAAAATCATATCTGAACTCTGCTCTGTACTTTGTAATCAAGGGGATTTACTTAAATTTGTTATAATTTTAGGCAGTTTTCTTGTTCACTGAGCATTATAGTTATTCTCTACCTGCAGATAATATTAGCTCGAGGATGAAATCTTTATTTATAGCTCTCCGTTGCAGGTCCGCACCAGGACTCCGTGCTTCCTGGACACCTGGAGCCCGACATCGGAGCGGGAGGCGTGCGGCAGCTCAGTGACCGTGCCGCCCTCTGCCCCCTCAGCCCCGTGGCTCCCGGATGAAGACAGAGAAGCCCAGTGAGGTGAGCTGACTCACCCAAGGTTACCTGAATAATGTAAGACCCTTTGGTAACGCGAATGAACTCTGCATTTCCAACATCTAACTCCCCAAGTGTATTTAACTGGTCAGTTGGATTCGCCAGCGCAAATCTCCCGGAGGGGGGCGTGGCCGATGGCAGCTTGTGAGCCTCCACGAATGTTCACTGGCAGAAAAATCCAGAGCACTGTCTCCACAGCATCGTATCGGAAAGCAGGTTTCTCCCGAGGAATTAAAAGGAAGGATTTTTAACTGAGAAATTCATAAACCGAAGACGCTTGCACAGACATGAACACGCACACACACACACACACAGAAGAGTGAGAAAGGGACATAATTCCCCACCTGATGCTACTTCACGATGTCGGTGCTGCGGGCGTGAGGTCTCATTTTACGGACTGCACGACGATTTCAACAGAGTATCCCATCTGATCCCCCAAAACGGGTGGAGAGGCAGGTGGTAGGATGATCCATTTTCCAAGGAAAAATGGTTGAGATCCATGGAGTTAAAAGAACTTGCTCCAAAACACACAGGCAGGGGTGCCCTGGTGCGGACCACGGCACACCTCCAGGTCAGCCCCGATGCTCCCACATCGTACCCCCCCACCCCTCATGAGCCCCAGTGGTTCAGCCCGATGCTCCCCCACTGTACCCCCCCACCCCTCATGAGCCCCGGTGGTTCAGCCCTAATGCTCCCCCACTGTACCCCCCCACCCCTCATGAGCCCCAGTGGTTCAGCCCCGATGCTCCCCCATCATACCCCCCCCACCCCTCATGAGCCCCAGTGGAGGCGGCCGGCCAGGTGCCCGAGGTCCCATCCAGAAATGCCATTCATTCGGACACTGTGGTGTTGTAGAAATTCTATACCTTATTGATTGATTGGTCACCTAACCAAACCAGTAAGGCTGTTCGGTTATTTTGAACAGGATTTTCTGTCTATTTCTCCTTGAAATTGGGTGTTTCTGATAAACGGTTTGTTTTGTTACATTACCTTCTACTCCAGCTGTTACCACATTTGTGCATAATTTTAATGGTGTTTTCAGTGATGTCTTTCTGGTTCTCTAGGAATGCACTCACATCATCGGCAAATGCGAATTAGTCTTTTCGGTGTTAATTATACATTTAATAACTTTCCAACCAGATTCTTAAATGGGGTATTTTGGGGAACTGGACAAAGTGATTTTAAATTGCACGGAGAGATAGATTCTCCAAGAATTGCTATTTTTTTAATGAAGTATAAAGAGCTCCTTCAATCAAAACAGTGTGGCATTTTCACAGACACACAAACCGATCCATGGAGTGTAACCAAATGCCCAGGACTGGCCGCTGTGACAGGCGGTTTAAATGCCCACATGCTGGGCTTTGGCACCCAGTGGTTTTTTACAAGCATTAATTTAGGTTCTGCTGTACAGGAATGCTGTACACAGGTCCGTCCATAATTATCTGATTCTGAGCAGAGGATGTGACCTTCAACAGAGTGGTTGGACCTCACCCAGTATATTAAAGGCCTTACAGGTGAAACCTGGGAATTCCTGGGGAAGAAGAAACTCTGTCTCAAGAGTACAACATTAACTGCCGTCTGGGTTCTGCCTGTGGGCGTAGCCCACAGACTGCGGACTGGCCGACCCTGATCATGCGAGCCAGCTCCCATTAGGGACGTGTGTGTGTGTGTGTGTGTGTGTGTGTGTGTGTGTGTGTGTGTGCGCGCGCACGTGCGTCCTATCTGTTGTGTTTCTCTGGAGAACCTGCCTGTTGGCAGGTTTGGATGACAAGAGCAGATCTAGAGGGACTGAATCTTGAGGATAAATTTTCTGGGTTGGTTCCAGGCTTTCAGGAATTGGTCCTTTATCTGATTAGGTTTACAGGCAGGGCTGACACCATTTCCAGTGGTAACGAGGCCATGGCATGACGTGGCAATAGAGACACACGTGGTATTGCCATCAGACCCACCTAACAGGTACTCCTGAGGGGCACAGCTCTGGGCGACCTCAGAGCATTTGTGTCAAAATAGCGAGTGAAATGACACTGGCTGGTTCCTCCTAATGGTGCTTGGCAAAGCAGGCAAAGTGAAGGGTGAGCTCAGGCCCACGACCACACAAAGAGCCTCGAAGTTCCCACATCTGCCCTTATCTCCTGTTGCTACAGGGCTGAGGTTCCTGAAAGCCAAGCCCAGAGCCTCACTCTGCCGAATTACAACACAATTGTTTCTCAGCTTCACGGGGTATCTGGTGCCTCCACCATCAGGACCCTTCGCAGCTTCTACACTCAAGGCCCAGTAGGGGCCTAAAGGTGAGGTTCTCAATGTGAAACAGTGCGGGGGGCTCATGACAGCCCAAGAAAACCACATTTGCTCAAATGCACAGACAGAAACAGGAACATGTGTGGAAGTGGAAGTGGAGGGCGGGGTGAGGGCAGAACGGACAGCAAGGCAGATTGGCCAGGTGTATCGATATGTGCCCACAAGCAGAGATTCGGGAGGGCAACACCATTGGTCAGGGGTTGGAACACGTGCTCGCTGTCCAGTTCAGTGGCGGGAATGTGCACCAAAGGAGGCCTGCCCTCTGTCAGGCGGAAGTGCCAGGACCGCCTTGGTGATCCGCAGAGGAATGGTCCAAAGCTTGGTGACAGTGGGTCATAGAGGGGATCCATCACATGAGACCTGCTCACGCTCCCTGGAGGGCCCAGGGGACACACCTTGCCTATGACATGAGGGATGTTTGCTGGGGCACCAGGCTCCACTCTTCCTCTTCTCTGCAGCTGAGAAGCCACATGAACGGGACCCCTACCTGCAGTGGGGAGGGTTGGATTCCGATGCAGCCGGGCCCTCGCGGCCCAGAGTCAGGGCAGCCATCAGCAGGTTCTGACCTGCAGAGAGCTGTGGGGCTGACAAGCTGATCATGGCGTTCCTAGAACAGAAACAGACCGGCAGCGCTCTACACGTCTATTTGGTTTGTGTAAGTACAAGTGTGGGTCAAGTGAGAAAGTCTGGGTTGAATCACCAACACTGAGTCGCTGCCCTGAGCCAGTTTCCTCACCAAAGCCTCCAGATGGAGGGGAGGCCAGGTTCCCTTTAGGAAGGGTCCTGCCACACTGCCCGGAATGTGTGCTGCCGATCACCGCTGTGAGTCCTTCCCCAAAGAGGCCCGTGACCTTTGCGGACTACCTGGGATCTGGGCAGGTGGAAAGGATCCGAACTTTTCCAGGAATGAAGGGACCCTGGCTCTGCGCTGATGCTAACTGCAGGAGACACAAAACGTCACTGTGGCCCAGCAGCCAGAGCAGAAGCTTATGGAGCTCAGGTGGTCAATGCATTTTACCTCAAATCTATTTCACGGCAGGCTGGGGGCCTCCGAACCCATCCTGCGTCTACCCACCCCCAGTTCTAGAATGTGTCGTTGAAATAGACATACTTCCTCACTGGCAGACCCCACACTGGGTCCCCACCTGTGGGGTGAGGAGGGAAAGTAGAGGCCTCCAGAGCCCCCTCTACCTTGGCAGAGAGGGAACCAGAGCAACTCCGTGTTCACACAGGGATCACAGACAGTGCCACCCCCAGGGACCTGAGGATACAGAGATGGAGACTCACGCCACATCCGCACCGGACTGCCCACCGGCCTGTCGGGAGACTGTCAGGCCCTGGACAGTGACAGGGGGCCACCCCAATCAGCCCGGTGGTGATGACGGTTGCAAAGTGTCTCAGACAAGACTTCACTCTCTGGGCACATAGCGTATCTAGTACCTAATAGGTGGCTACTGGCACGGCAAGGGCTTTCTTCTCGGGGCTGTTGGTGAAGACCACTGGAAGCAGCGTGCTTTCGTCTGGCAGGGCCAGCGATGTGCCTTCACAGCCCTCCCTCAGGGGTGCGTGACCCCGAAGCCTGGGGTGCCTGCAGGGGCCCTGGTCACCATCCCCTCCCACAGCCCATCACACCCGTCTGTTGCACTAATGACCTCATGCTGACTGCACCTAGCGAGCGAGAGGGACCGACTCCTCTAGACCCCTTGCTACAACACTTGCAAATTACAGGAAAGGTAATAAACCTGACAAAAATTCACGGGGCCTCTCACCACAGCGAGATTCCTAGGGCTCCAGGGGTGTGAGGTGTACGTCAAGGTAGCCCTTCGGTGGTGAATGAGAGGATCGATGTCTCTGGCCCACCTCACGACTGAGAAAGAGGCACAACGCCCAGTGGGCCTCCTGGATTTCCAAGTGGACATATTCCTCCTCTGGCCCATTTACTGAGTGACCCAATAAGCTGCTGGCTTGGAGTGGGGCCCAGAACAAGAGCGGGGTCTGCAGCAGGCCCGGCCGCCACGCACACTGAGGCCCACCCAAGCCGAGTGACTGGCAGGCCCAGCGTTCCCACGGTGGCTCCGGCAGATGGGGAGGGCCACCCTGAGCCCCACCTGACATGGTACCCCAGGTGACTGGCCAGCTGCCTGGTGGCAAGTGGCTGGCTTTGAGTGCTTCCTTCATGGAAGGGCAGGCTTTTGTCTTTCCTAGACTTACTCTGGATACAGATTTCCTTCCCTGTGCACGATACCTCTGCCAAAACTACTACCACCCGTGGACTCACGGATGCCTCACCCACCATGGGGCAGCCGCTGCTTCTGACCGAGGGCCTCACTCCCCAGCAAACAAAGCCTGGGGACGGCCCTCACTCGTGGAATTCCCGGGCTGAGCCTATCCCCGCCGTCCTGAAGCAGCTGGTCCACAGAATGGTCAAGTGGTCTTTTGGGATGGTTTCGGCCCCAGGGGGCCTGGCGGGGCTTCCCAGGAGGCTGTGCAGGCTCTGCCTCAGTGTCCCACACAGGGCCCTGTCCTCCCCCAGCCAGGAGTCACAGTCCAGGAACCACAGGGGATATGGCAGGGGCACCAGTTGCTGTCACCCCTGGGGTGCCACCAGCAAGAATGTTTGTTTCCTGTACACACCTCCGCTCGGCTGGCCCAGAGGCCTTTGCTCCAGATGGGGGAGGGTTTCCACCACGAGACACAGCAACGACTCCCCTGACTTGGAAGTTCAGACTGGCCACGGCCCCTGTGGACTCTCCTGCCTCGGACTCAGCAGGCCAGGAAGGGGCTTCTGGGCTGTCTGCGGTGCTGGGTCCTGACCTCCCGGGGAAACGGGCCCACGACTCCACTGTGAAGGTAGGGAAGGGCATGTGTGGGAGGCAGGAGATCCCCCAGGGCGTCTCAGCCCCCCCACACCTTGTGCTGAAGGTCAGTGGAGAGCCACAACCAGTCCCGCAGGACTTCCAGGGTGGCTGGTGGTGAGAGGGAGGGAGGGTGGCAGAGGAGGGTGCTGAGAGATTGGCCCATGAAAATGCCTCGGATAAGGGGGCTGCAAGGACTAAGGAGTAGGAGGTGTGATGAACGAGAAGCAAGCAGTGGGCTTGGCCTCTGTTGCCTTCAAGTGGAGCAAAGAGACTGGGCGCCATTTGGGTCTGAAAAAGTGTAAGAGGGAGAGGTGGCCTCCAGCGCCAGGGGCAGCAGACACTGGGACGGCCTCGAGGCAAGGGGTCCACAGCCTGAGCTAGTGTCTCTGAGGGCCCATGCATATCTATGCTCACCTAAGAACCACACAGAGGGTTCTGTCCTCTGCCCCCTCGGCCAGGGAGGCGACGCAGACTCAGGTGTTGAAGATTTGCTGTATCCTGCGGGGGGAAGAGGCAATGCTGGGAAGGAAACCAGGGGCCTGCCGCCGTCTAGGGCTCAGCAGTGCCTCCTTGTCTAGCAAGGAGAGAGAGGGCTGCAGAGGGGGCAAAGACTCCCTGCCCCAGCCGGGGGCAAAGGGCCATGTTTCCAGGGCCAGGTGTAGTGCCCTGAGCCCTCATGAAAAACCCTGCCCCCAGAGCATGGGGTGCAGAATTGGGATGCGTGGCCAGGCAGGGGAGGGATGTCACCCACTCCAGAGACGGGAACCAAGGTCCTGTAGTGGAGATGCCCACGGAGCTCAGCGAGCACCCCATCGGAAGCAAGTGAGCTTCTGGGCGCCCACCTCACACATACCAGTCCCCGCTGCAGCCCTGGCTGTCTGACCCACAGCCACCCTAGTGACCCTGGTAAGGCCCAGAACGGCTGCAAGATGGGGACCAGAAGCCGCCCAGGGAGGACAGAAGGCAACGGTATGTGTCCCCACCATAAACTGCCCGCAGCCCCGCTGGAGAGGCGCCAGGTGGGAAGGTCCCTCTGGATGGGGCCTTGAAGCAAAGCTCCTAGGCTGGGAGAGCTGTGGGGGCCCAGAAAGCGACCAGCAGAGAAAGGAGTGCGCCCCGCATGCAGTCCGGGCGGGAGGGGAGCTGGCCGAGCCTGCTCTGGGGAATGCGAGCTCTCACCCCACCTGCGTCCCAGAGACCGGCTCCTCCCTCCACAAGTGAGCTCTGCTCTTCCTGCACTCCTGGACCATGGTTCACCTTTACATTTATCAGAGGTTTTTGACTCTAGATTTACAAATGAAATTCACATATCAGTTTTCCTTCTTTCACTATTATCACCCAGCTTGGGCATAGCTCTCCATCCTTCTGGGTGACCTGGAATGGTTTACATTTCACAGGAAGTTAAGAATAGCTGGAACACAGTTTGGAAATCATTAATGAGGAGTCATTTTTATTAGGCAGTTCTTAAAATACTCCCTAGCTCCAAAATTCTGTGTTAATGTGACCAGAATCTTCCAGATAAAAAGACAACTCCTGGATACAAAACCGAACGTCAGAAGTTGCCTCGTGGAGGCATTGAGACGTTTATCTAGATACAAGGATATAAAAATTTCAATCTTCATTTTATATACATGTTTACTTTGTTCTGTTTATTAAAACTATTTCTAATGTAAGACAAAGATATAGAAGAATATAATCAACACCCTTGCATCCTCAACCTAGCTTCAGCAAATCAAAACAAGGCATTTAAAAAATCTCTTACAACAACTTTTTGCTGTGCCCAGGAAAGGTATCAAAGGAGTGTGGTGACACACCCATGTAACCACGCCCCAAAGCCAGAAGCAGGACGTGGTCCCCAGAAGCCCCGGTCCTGCCATCAGGTCACTGCCCACTGCCCAGAGGGCACACGTGCCTGCCTTTCGCAGCCTGGAGTTGCTTCACCCCCCATACTTTATGAGATTGGGGTCCAGCCTGTGTCCTTTGCGTCCAGCTGCTCTGTGAGATTCCTGCATAGGCGGTTGCCTGGAGCCACGTCTCAGCCATCCTCACTGGTGTGGGATTCCGCCATGTGACTATCTCAGCATCTGGGTGCCCAAATGATGGGCATGTGGGTAGCTGTCAACTAATGGCTGTCAGGAGAAATGCTTCTCCGAGTCCCCAGGCTCTAGGTGAATGCATATCCACATTTCCATGGGGTCTACACTGGGGATGGAATAGCTCCATCACAGAATGGGCTCAGTGGGGACTTCCTGGGTGCTGGCGAGCGGGTTCCCAAGGGGATTGTAATGCCCGCTTGCAGCAAGTAAGAGACGGAGTGGCTCCACATCCTCACCGACTTGTGGGACGTCCCTGGGATAGTCCCTGTTCTGGTGGGCACGCTCTGGCAGCTCACTGGTGGCACATGTGCTCAGGCTATCAGGACGTCCCATTCCTGGGGAGTGTTTAATCAAATACCTTTCCCCATTTCCTTGGACTGTCTTTTCTTTCTTACTGACTTGAAGCTGTGCGCATGTCTGGGATCCTCCTGTGCGGCGGACACTCCCTCTCCCTCTGTCAGTACTTTCTTCTTCCCTTACTGGTGCCTTCTGACAAGCAGAGATAATTATATATAATCAATTATTATGATATATCATAATAAAATTAATACAATCCAATTCATCCATTTTCCCACTTTAGGTCCTGCTTAAGAAATCTGCCTACGCTCAACCAGATGGATATGTTTTCTTCTAAAAGCTTTCTTGTTTTCACATTTAGACTTGTGATCCATCTGAAATTGGTTTTTGTGTAAGGTAAAAAGTAGGGATCAAGATGATTTTCTTCCCCACGCTGATGTCACCCCCTTCACTGGGGAGTCCATCCTTTCCTCACTGTACTGGCCATGTAAGGTATGTTTTGAATCATTTTTTTAAATGAAATTCCAACTTATGTACCAGTTTTTCCATTAATGCCCTCTTTCTGTCTGAGATCTAATCCAGGGTCCCACATCATACTTAGTGGCTGGGTCTCCCCAGTCTCCTCTGCTCTGCCACAGTTTCTCAGCCTTTCGGTGTGTTTCATGACTACGAAGCCCTGCAGAGTCCGGTCCATGCATCTGTACAGTGACCCTGCACCTGGGTTTTTCTGCTGTTTCTTTCATGTTTCGTCTGGGGTCACCTGGAAATAACAGCACACAGTGGGTCAGCGCCCTTCTCATCACGTCACATTACTGGGCACGTGACACCTGAGGGGCTCACCTTAGTGACGCTGACCTTCCTCACCTGGCTGACATGATGTTGCCAAGTGTCTCCACTGTACAGTTAGTGCTTTTCTTTTTCCAGCCTGTTCTTGGGAAACTGGTCCCTGAGCCCAGCCCACCCTTGCAGATGAATCTCTACCTCCTGGAGAGGAGCATCTGCACAGAGTGTTTTGAATTCTACAACAAAGTTGTGTCTTCTCTTCCCATTTATTTATTTATTTCAGTCATTATTTATATCCACAGGGCTCATGCATACTTACTCTCTACACTGTCAAATCTTTTTTTTTTCCCTAATTCAGTATCAGAGACAGAAATGATGTTCACTTCTAACTTAGATGGAGCAAAAGGGGCCAGATTTAGGCTCTCACCAGAAACAGCAACACAATAAAAATGGTTTTTAAGATGCTGGACATCAGGCAATGAAGGACAGGTTACCAAGAGATGGGAACAAATGAAGTGATCCCTACCGGTGCTCTGGCTGATCACCTGGAGAAGCATCCTGCCACAGGATAGGGAGGGGAACCCATGTGAAGCAGGAAGTCTCCCTGAGTTGAGCAGACAGAGCTGAGAAGCCAAGGAGACCATACCAGCTGGAGTTTTTAGCCAGAGTACCTGAAAGGAGAGAGTGACACACAGAGAGAGTGGAAAATTGGTCTGTACATGCAAATGAGGAAACTCCCCAAGGCCTGAAAAGAATGACCCAAAAGAATAGAGGGGAGAATACCCTACATGCCCATGGGGCCAAGAACATTGCCTGTTCCCACCAGTCAGCTGAAAAACCTCACAATTTATGGAGCATTGCATAAATTACTCAGAAAGTTCAGTCCTCACTAACAGGGAAAAATTAACCCTCACTCAGTGTTGCTCTGGTCCTGCTTAATAAATCCCTGAAAGGATAAAACTTTCCAAGTAATATAACTTCACATCCAAACAAAGCTCAAGAAAAAATTATGAATATAGAAACATCCAAAACTTGACAGGGTGAAATTAATAACGTCTGGCATCTAACCAAAAATTACCAGGCATACAAAGAAGTGGTAACTTTCAGCCCAAAGTGAAGGAGGAAATAAATCACTTGAAACCAACCTGTAACTGGTTCTGATGCCAGGATCAGCAGTAAAGGACTTAAAAATAGTTATTATAACTGCATATCATAGTTCAAAAGATCAGACATGTTAAGCAGAGACACTGAAGATATTAAAGAAACCTAAATGAAACATGAAAACTGCAATGTATGAGATGAAAAATATATTAAATGGGGTTAATGTCATATTAGAAATTATGGAAGAATATATCACAGACTTGAAAATATAGCAAACTGTCTCCACTGAAATGTACAGGAAAAAGACTCAAAAGATTAACAGAGCATCAATGGGCTATAAGGAAAACTTTCAGCAGTCCAATATATGTGTACTTGGGGTCCCCAGAGAGATGAGGGAGACAGAAAAGACTACATAGAAATGTAAATATTTTTTCAAAATTAAAAATTTCAGAAGCAATATATATTGGAAGAAATAATGGCTGAAATTTTTGCAAATTTCATAGATAAACTCATAGATCTAAGAAGCTCAATGGACCCCTAGTCCAAGAAATAAGAAGAAAATGACAAGATGTAGCCTCATAAAATTGTTTGAAACTACTGATAAGAGAAAATCTTAAAAGCAGCCAGATACAAGTCATATTAGATACTGAAGAACAGAGACAAAGATGACTGCAGATTTGTCATCAGAAACCGTTCAAGCAAGAAATCAGTAGAACATCTTCAAAGTAATAAAAGAAAAAAACTGTCAACCTTGATTTCTATATCAAGTGAAGATAGCTTTTTAAAATGAAGAGAAAATACTTTTTTCAGACACACAAAAGCTGAAAGAATTCATTACCACCATAGAATGAATTAATTTAAAACAATGTCCCTTCACTAATAAATGAGTTTAGCAAGTTTGCAGAATACAAGATGCATACACAAAACCAACTCCATTTCTAGATGCTAGCAATGACCAGCTGAAAGTGGAAATTTAAAAATACTTTTACAAAAGCATCAAAAATCATAAAATACTTAAGGATAACAATATATATGAAATACTTCATTCTACAAAAAGAATTCTGTTGAAAGAAACAAAGGAAAGCTAAATAAAGAGAAAAGCACACACTGTTCATGGATGGAAAGATGTAACATAGTAAAGATGTTAATCTCCCCAAAATAATCAGTAGGTTTATGTGCAATTTCTATCAAAATGCCAGCAGGAATTTTTGTAACTGATTCTAAAATTTATATAAGAGAGCAAAGAGACTAAAACAGCTTAAAAACATATGAAAAAGAATAAAACCAGAGGATTTGTAGTGCCTGATTTTAATATTTAGACTTCCTCTACAGCTAGGAATGAAGACAGTGTTCTACTGACACACGATATTCAAACAGGTCCAGGGAACAAACTAATGAATCCAGAATTAGACGCAAACATAAGTAACTACTGATTTTTCACAAAGGTGCAAAGGAGATGTAGTGAAGAAAGGAGTCTTTTTAACTCCATGGAATTGTAAATTCTTTTTCAAAATTAAAAATGTCACAAACAATGACAAAACACAAATAACAGAGTAAAATATTTTTCCATATAGCGAACAAATGCATGGCTGTCCCTTGATATACGATAAGCACGGAGAAGCCAAAAGTAAAAGATGAACAGCCCAAAAGAAAACCAGATAAAGAACCAAAACAGGTGGTTTTCAGGTAAAAGAAATACAAGTGTCCATTGAATACATGGAAACATGCTCAACATTATTCATAACCAATGGAATTAAAAGAAAAACAGGGGGGAAAAAGCCACCACTTTTCACCCATCTGATTCCCAAGAATGGGAAGCTTGCCAGGATGACGATGGAAATGCTCACGCACACTGGCGCTGCCTTCAGGAGAGGGTAACTGGTTGGAGCAGGCAGCCCCTGTGTCCAAGAAACACGAGTCCTGCAAAAGGACCATTCCCTGAAAGAAAATCTAAATAGGAACTGGAGTATCCTGGTAGGTTATTCTTAAATTTAATTTGGGTGTTGTCATTAAGAATATGTAGAAAGTATGAATATAATTTTATGTTGTGTTTTACAAAATAGGGTTTATAAGACAGCTCTGCACTCATTTTCTAAAGAAACAATAAACAAGTCAAATGTTGACTGTGGGTTTCTGGGCATGATTTTTCCACAACAATGTTGTGACAGTTCACAGAGAAACCTTTCCCATTATTTCAGAACAAAACCATAGTTTCAAGGTCATGCCATATTCAAAGGCTTCATCAGTTAGGATTCCTCTTGACCTGTGACATTTCACCTGCTTCATCACAGCACCATGTCACCGTGTGTGCAAATTTGTTCTTTCCTGCACAGGCAACCTTCCCACGGTCCCATCTGTCGCACTTGGTGGGATCTGAGCTGCTCAGAGAGGCTTTCATCAAAGTCCTGACGCTTAGGAGATATGAAACATCACCTCATATTTGATTTACACTCTCCTGTCTTTAGATCAATCATCTGCTTTTCAAGCTCTCTGATAGTACAGCTGTGCATTGGCTTTTAATTTTAGTTTTTACATTTTTCATTTCTAGCAATTAGCTAGCGTTTCTTCTTTGCTGCACTCTCAATTTTAATAGTGTCTTGCTTCCATAACCATGGTTTATAGCCCTTCTTACCTTTAAACACCCATGTATCTGCCAGTCCCCAGGTCTGAAACTCTGTGGGGCAGTGATGCTGGGTCTACTTCCCCTAGGAGGTCTTCTGTGCCTTGGTGTGTTTACAGTGTCTTCAGTGCTCTCTGGACAGCCTTGGAGGTCTGGTTTGCAGGTGTGTAATTACAGAGAATGTTGCATTTCTTCAACTGGGACCTGTAAGCTCTGTGAAACTGGGACCATGTAAAGAAATGTATCCCCTAGAATGTTTTTGGATTATACAGTAAAGTCAAGTTCAAACCCTATATCTTCTACAGATTTTGACACATGGATTTCCAAAGGATTCTCCATCCAGCACTCCAACTCAGAGCCAGAGTTGATGAGATGAGTGTCCCTTCCATCTCTCCCGAGACTGTGGGGCTTCATCCCCAGCCACAAACACGGACTCCTTCATCTCTTCCTCTTGGGTCTCATGTCTTATGTCTCTTTGGGATGTTAAACAACCAAACGTCCTGTTACTGGGACCAATAGATCCTCATATGGTCAGAGCCTATTTTTGCATTTTCCCATCATTTTTTATTTCTGAAGATTTCCCTTACTATTTCTGAGTAAAGACAAGCATTTAAAAGCATGCATTTTGTGTTTTATCCACCACTCTGAGGAGTATTAAAACAAGGTATTACATCCATTATACTGCTATTAAAGGAAATCTCTCTTTCTAACTTAAGATTTTCCTTCTTAATATTTAGTTTTCATTTCACCTGGATATTATTTTTGAGTATGATATGAAATAATGATTTTTTTTCATATTGAAAGCAATTGTCTATATATCATTTATGGAAAAAAAGTCTATATTGCTCTACTGAAGCTAAAACAACTCTGTTGTCCACTGTTCCCAGACATCGTGGGTCTGTCCTGGGCTATTTCTTTCCAGGGTCTTATCTGTCCATCAAACTACTCTCCACACATAGTCTTAACGCTACAGCTTTCTAACATATACTGATATCTGCTAGACCAAGACTTTCATCTTTTTCTTCTCAATTAACTCAATTATTCTTTTCCCTTTTCTATTATGTGAAAACAAGCTTGTCATGCTCCATGAAAAATAGTATTCGAATTTTGACTGAAATTGCATTAAATTCACAAACTAATTTAAGGAGAATTGACTTGTTTAAAACTACCAAGACAACCAATTCATAACTGCACCTAGCAGCTTATTCAGATTTACACATCCTCTGAAGTTTATAAGCAAATTTTTGATGCCTTATAGTATGTTTTTGGAAGATAAGTAGGAACTTTTTCCTATTATATTTTCCACTTATTTTGTTGTTTTGGAATGCTTTTGACATTTTTTAAGTCATAAATCCAGAAACTTTCTCAGTAGTTTTGTTTCTTTGTCCATGTATACAATCATATCTTCTGCAAATAAATATAATTTTACCTTATTTTTGTAATTTCTGAATATAATTTTTTTCTTGCCTTATTGCATTGGCTCAATTCAGTGAACTTTTGAAGAGAGGCAATGACAGCTGGATTCTGGTCTTGTTCCTAACTTCAAAAAGAATGCTTTCAAAGTGTTTTCACTAGTTTGGCTCTTGTTTATATTTCTGGTAGGTGTGCTTTGGGCCAAAAGTTACTTTCCATTCCTAGCTAGAAAGGGTTTTTATCTTGAAAGTATCTTGACCTTATTCAGTAACTTTTTCTGAATCTCTTGTGATAATCTTTTTTTGACCGTTAATTTCTCAATAAAGTGGGGGCAGTAGTCCCGGTGGGAAATTTTGAGACACTAATAGGTCCCTTCAAAAATTCTCCTGGTAAGCACTCCTTCAATCTCTACTTCCCTGACCTTATATGATCTTGATATTGGCAATGTTTTAAGAACTGTCCCACCAGTTCTTGGCCACTGACTGAAATTTCTGCAAGGTGGTTTCACTTTGAAACTTAGAATTCACTATCATCACATCTAAGCTAAAACTCAACAGACTGATTTCAGCATGGGGCTGTGATTTTGTTGTATTTTTTATGATTTCCTTACTTGACTGGACTCAGGCAGGCTAGAGTTTAACACGTGTCTTATTTTCTATAAAATTGATTTCAATGATGTCTTTTTAATTCATTTAAGATGTCCAGCTAGACCGCAAAAGACCCTGAATAGCCAAAGCAATCCTGAGAAGGAGGAATAAAACAGGGGGAATTACGCTCCCTGACTTCAAGCTCCACTACAAAGCCACAGTAATCAAGACAATTTGGTATTGACACAAAAACAGACCCACAGACCAATGGAACAGAATAGAAAATCCAAACATTAACCCAAACATATACAGTCAATTAATATATGATAAAGGAGCCTTGGATATACAATGGGGAGATGACAGCCTCTTCAGCAGCTGGTGTTGGAAAACTGGACAGCTACATGTAAGAGAATGAAACTGGACTACTGTCTAGCCCCATACACAAAGGTAAACTCAAGGTGGATCAAAGACCTGAATGTAAGTCATGAAACCATAAAACTCTTAGAAAAAAACATAGGCAAAAATCTCTTGGACATAAACATGAGCAACTTCTTCATGAACATATCTCCCCGGGCAAGGGAAACAAAAGCAAAAATGAATAAGTGGGACTATATCAAGCTGAAAAGCTTCTGTACAGCAGAGGACACCATCAGTAGAACAAAAAGACATCCTACAGTATGGGAGAATATATTCATAAAAAACGTATCTGATAAAGGGTTGACATCCAAAATATATAAAGAACTCATGCACCTTAACAAACAGAAAGCAAATAATCCAATTAAGAAATGGGCAGAGGACATTAATAGACACTTCTCCAAAGAAGAAATTCAGATGGCCAACAGGCACATGAAATGATGCTCCACATCACTAATCATCAGAGAAATGCAGATTAAAACCACAATGAGATATCACCTCACACCAGTGAGGATGGCCAACATCCAAAACACAAACAACAACAAATGTTGGCGAGGATGTGGAGAAAAGGGAACCTCCTACACTGCTGGTGGGAATGCAAATTAGTTCAACCATTGTGGAAAGCAGTATGGAGGTTCCTCAAAAAACTCAAAATAGAAATACCATTTGACCCAGGAATCCCACTCCTAGGAATTTACCCTAAGAATGCAGAAAAAAAAAAAAAAAAAGACAGATGCACCCCTATGTTTATCACAGCACTATTTACAATAGCCAAGAAATGGAAGCAACCTAAGTGTCCATCAGTAGATGAATGGATAAAGAAGAGGTGGTACATATACACAATGGAATATTATTCAGCTGTAAGAAGAAAACAAATCCTACCATTTGCAACAACATGGATGAGCTAGAGGGTATTATGCTCAGTGAAATAAGCCAAGCCGAAAAAGACAAGTATCAAATGATTTCACTCATATGTGGAGTATAAGAACAAAGAAAAAATACTGAAAGAACAAAACAGCAGCAGACTCACAGAACCCAAGAACAGACTAATAGTTACCAAAGGGAAAAGGACTGGGGAAAATGGGTGGGAAGGGAGGGATAAGAGGGAAAAGGGGGCATTACGATTAGCAGATGTAATGTTGGGGGGGCACGAGGAGGGCTGTACAACTCAGAGAAGACAAGTAGTGATTCTATAGCATCTCACTACGCTGATGGACAGTGACTGTAATGGGGTTGGTGGGGGGGACCTGATGAAGGGGTAGTTTAATAACCATAATATTGCACATGTAATTGTAGATTAATGATACCAAAATAAATTATATTAAAAAAAGATCTCCAACTAGTTATTTTTCACAAAAATGAGTTCTTACAGCATTTTGTCTGTTTTTTTCCCCTTTTACATTCATTTGCAAACGAAATTGTGTCTCCGATTATCTCTTTAAACACCTTCAACATACTTATTTTGAAACCTCTATCTGTCTTTCTATAAAGCCACAGAAGATTTTCACCTAGAGTCAGTTTATGTTTCACGAGTTTATTTTCTGGACTATATTTCTTAGAATTAGATTTTTCTAAGCCTTTCTCGGTTTTGCTGTCCAAGCCGAATCGGAGTGGGGGGAGTTTGGGTTTTCCCCTTTATTTCTATGGCTGTCTCCTCTCTTCCCCTCCTGCCTCCTCCTCTCTGAGCTCATCCTCATCGGGATGGTGTCCCCACCCCACCTGTGGTACAGCCAGACCCAGCTGTCATCACAGGAGCCCTGCGGCGCCCTGGCAGGAGTGTCGAGATGCCACAGGGTCACAGGCCAGCCACGATGCAGCAGGCATGACAGCTCACGCAGCCACGTCGCCTCCAATTTCCAGGCCTGCAGCCCCTGCATCTTAGAGCAAGCTGCCCCAGTCCTACTTGGTGGGGCCAGGGGCTCCACCTCACCCCTTGGCTACGGGCAGTGTGATATTCTGGTTCCCACGACCTGGCAGGAGCCAGTCCTGTCCGCCTGGTCCCCCTGGGAGCTTGTCTTGCTCAGTGATTATACTTCTCTCTCCCACCGCTGGGTCTGTGGAGACACTGCCCTGTGGCCTCTCTTTGTATGTTGGGCAGCAGTTCTATGCATGTGGAGGAGCAAAAGGAGTTATTGCCCCACGAGCTGGCTCTGCTGTCTTGGTGAGAAAGCCTTGTAATTGCTCTTAAGTGATAGCATTTTAAATGATTTATATTTTTGCCTTTTGTTCAGGATTTTTCAAATGAAAGCAGACCATAAAGATTATACTACAAAATGAAGAATGCTTATTTTTGTAGCATTAAGGAGAGAAGAATAATGCAGAATTAATGTGTGATAGGCAGGAATTTTACATGTTTATGGAGGAGGACTGGAAAATACTTAGAAAAATGAAGACATTTAATTTGTGGCTATTAAGGGATTCTGGAAAAATTTCCCTTGATTTTTATTTTGACTAATATTATAATAATCAAGAGTATATAATTGTTTGGCAGATTAAAGAGGTAGAAGAATGAAATAATGATTGCATTTAATGACTAGGTAATTTTTTTTTTAACTGCAAGAAACAGGTCAAGTCTACAAGCAGTTGAGACACCAATTAGAAGAATCCTAGCATTTGTAATGAAACTTAAAGCAAATAAAAATATTACCACTTGAAAAAGGGAAAAAACAGTTTGAACAGAACAGTAAGTGAAGGCAGATTCTGCCAAAGCCCCCAAGAGTGTCCCTTGGTGTTTGCTGTACACTCAGCACTGTGCCCTCAGCAAAGGGACAGCCACGTGGGGTCCCTGTGGGGACCAAGTGCCTGTGAGCAGGGAGCCCAGGGTGAGATGGCTGCATGGGAGGGGGCCGGAGGCCAGCCTGGAGGAGGTGAGACCCACTTAGTCATAAAGGACATCAGAGAAATCAGAAGAGGTCTGTCGTGAGGCATTGAGCCAATTAGAGGCTAAGAAACTCAGCCTTCCACATCAATGGTAAACGCCTTTTGTGTCTGCCCTTTTGTACATTTTGGGTAATATTCCCGGGAGGCAAGTTGGGCAGAACTCAGTACTGAGAGTGGTGGGTCAGGCCCCCCACTCCTTGGTCTCAAAGTGAACTTTCACTGGCTTTTTCCCCTTCATGTCCTCATCACACTGACACCAGACTCACTGAGTTCTACGAGGGAGGGAGGGAGCGGTGGGGGCCGCTGGGGCCTGTGGGTCAGTGCGGCCCTGCAGAGCGATGTCTCTGGTGGTCCTCTGTCTGGTCCCGGGTGATGGCCTTTTCCAGAGAAACGGTGGCTGGGACCCTGCACTGTCTGGGGGTGGGGCAGGGCCATCACACACCCACTCAACAGCCCGAGGGGAGCTTTGTTCCGCTCTGCATGCGCTGGGCTCCAGGCCTTCAGCTGGTCACTACAGCTGTCCAGAGGCCCTGCAGTTGTCAGCCCCACCTCTCCCACAGTCCCCACCATGGGTTTGGGGCTGGAAGAGGCCGGAAGGGCCTGCAGGAGCACAGTTGCAATGAATACATATAATAAACTGTGGCAGTCATTTTAGGCTGCTGCTGTCGTGAGCAAGCAGCTCAGATGGGGCCTGGCGCCTGGCCCAGGCCTGCTCCGTCTTGGTGGGTCACCTTGCGCAGGCCGCCCGCCTGGTTCAGCCTCCCGCCCCTTCCCTAAGGTGAGCCTCGGCCAGTGCCTGTGGCCTCAGAGGGGCTCAGCCTCTCATTCCAGCTGCTCCTGGGATGGGGGCTGCCTCGGGTTTTGCCACCCGCTGCAGCCTGACCTTACTCCTGTCGTGGCAAGCTCCTGAAATGTTTTTCTGAATGCGGTTTGCAAAGTGTTTGTTTTAAGACTTTGATTAAGAAGTGGTTCTGTCAGGGCACTTTCCAGGGCCCCGGTGAGGACTTGAGGTGTTTCTCCTAATTCACAAAGGAAATGCGTTCTAAGTAGAAGAATTCTGCACAATTTATTCACACAACAGAAGATTAATGAACGTTAGTAAATTCCTTTTCAGTATA
The DNA here is from genome assembly GCA_032199065.1 of Smutsia gigantea. NCBI lineage: Eukaryota > Metazoa > Chordata > Mammalia > Pholidota > Manidae > Smutsia > Smutsia gigantea. The sequence continues at coordinate 70,478 of JAVSCE010003940.1, read as the reverse complement.
AGAAAAAAACGGGTGAAAACAGTGACTTAATGAAGGATTTTGCTCTGCCTGCTATTTCTTCCATAACAAAGGGGACACTCCTCTTCCTCAGAAAAAAGCTGGACTGAGAAGAGGAGGTTCTAGGAACAGCCATTAGCATCTTAATTACACTATAATTCAAAAGTCAGCTCCCCTGAAAAAAACTTCGGCCCATAAATCTCTGGTCTCAAAGTCGAGGAAGTAGAGCAGACTCAGGTAAGGTCTGGGCCGGACAGGAGGGAGCAGGGACCTCGCAGTGCGGGTGCGGGGCTGTCTTCCCCGACAGCAGCAACCGGGTCTCTGGTGCTGCAGAGGCTCACTGAGGCCAGGACCAGAGAGCCAGGGCTGGCGGCTCTGGGGTTTCTGCATGCTTGGACCCCCACTCACTTGTCTCCAAGCAAATCCTGGCATCACAGAGTCACTGGAAGTGCAAGACCCACTCAAATGCAGGTCTTCTTAAAGGGATATGTATTTGCAAGTTTGAAAAAAAGAAGTTTTGCCTCAGGGGACCAGTCTGGCTTTAGAGACCAAGACTGTTCAAGTCAGGTCCCCCACCTCTGCATCTCGGTGATGTGATCCTCCAGGAGGGCCTTTGCACAAGGCACCTGTCCACAGCTCTGTGTGTATGCCTCCCGCATGAATAACCAGTGTTTGGTCCCCAGTAATCCCCAGACCTGGCTCCAGCTGGAGGCCTGCTGACTTTGGGGCTGGGATCCAACCAGCCCTCCCAAAACACATGGGCAAAGGGACTGCTCCCTGTGGGAGAATCCAGCTGGGGTGGTATGGCTAGAAGCAGGGCCCAGGGCTGGCAACAAGCAGACAAGGAGATCACGTCCACTATGGAGCCCCCGTGGCCTGGGAGAGGCCCTGAGAGCTGCAGCCCTGGAGTTCCTGCAAAGGGACCTTGGAGAGGAGCCAGTGCACCGAGCATTCAGAGGTCCCCCTATGGACGTGCAGGTGGGACATCCCACGGTCAAATCCCCTGCTCCCTGCTGCTGCCTGGAGGCTGGGACCCTTCCCTGGAGCCTGCAGGGCTCTGGCAAGCAGAGGGAAGTCCTCTGCCCAATTATCAGCCCTTCAGAGGAGAGGTCACCCCAAAGTCAGTGTGTGGATAAAAGGACCCAGAATGTGGGTGTGCAGGCCCCTCCCCTGACATGAAGCTCATCCCAGAGTGATGGCCAGAGCAGCCCACCACCCCGACCTGGGGCCTGGAGCTGGGTGATAGGGTCTGGGGCTCATTTTGACATGTCAGAAGAAAACTCTACCAGCCTGTCGTCTATGAGTCTGGGCTTTTTAGCTTCCGCAGGTCAGTGAGATCACACGGTATTTGTCTTCTCTGTCTAACTCTTTGCACTCAGGATAATGCCCCCGAGGTCCATCCCTGTTGTCACAATGGTGGGATTTCCTTCTTTATGGAGGCTAAATAACAGTGCACTGTCCCACGTGCGTATGTCACCTCTTCTCCCTCCAGTGCCCCAGTGATGGACATGGAGGCCATTTACATGCCTTGACCACAGTGAATAATGCTGCAGTGAACAGGGGCAGAGGCTCTGAGATGCTGATTTCACTGCCTCCATATATTCCCCTGCAGGAGCTCCTGAGGGCATGGCTGGGACAATGGGGCCTCCCTCGGGGGTTGGCACAGGAGCATGCAAGGTCTGGGGTGGGCGGGAGAGGTGGGGAGACCAAGGGCAGAGGGAACTGTGGACAGATTTTGGGCAAAACAGGAGACTCAGGGCCCCAAGCCCTCGGATCCAGGGTTCACACAGGCTCTGAGATGCCTGGCTCTCAGATCTAACCGCCTGTTCTCTGAGGGACTGAGATGCTGTGTGGCATAACCACAGCAGCGCAGCAGACAGCCCCACGTCTCAGGATGGACAGTGGTGGGTGTGCCTACTCGTGGGCCTGTGGGCCAGCTGGGTGGCTCCTCCAGGCAGGGCTCGGCTGGACTCAGCTCAGCAGCCATCAACCTATCGATTCCCCTCCACCATTTGTTTATTTACTTACTTGTGTATGTATTGATTCTTTATTTTTTCCTGTAATATTTTCTATTAAGTCTCAGGCATTATGTTGATTTACCCCTGATCGAGTAAGTAAGGATTTCAAAAATAACAACCATATTTATCATAAAATCAGAATGCCATTACCGCACTCAACAAAATTAACAGTGATTCCTGAATATTATTTAATACCCAGTCTAGATTAAGCTCCCCCATTGCCTAAGAATTGCCTTGGGACACCAGGTTCAGGGGCACCTCCAGGGAGCTGGCCCACTCCTCCAGGCTCCTGCCCAAGGGCCCTCCATCCTTGACTCCCGGGCCTTCTACCCAAAGCCTCCCATCAGGCTCTAACCTACTGAACCCGCCACGGGCACCCACCAAAGGCCCCGGAGCTCTGGAGCCAATCCCCGCTGTACACGCAAGGATGCGCCTTCTCGTTTCAGCCCCAGGGGCTCCCCCCTGGGCGTGCTCAGCTGAGCCCTGCCAAGTGGTTTGTTTTTCCGGGACATCCCTCTGCCTCGGGGCCTTCAGTGCCTCTCAGCACCTCATGCTCGGGGAACACCTCCATTCCGGAACCAGCCAGTGTCTCCTGTTCCAGAACCTTCCCCAAGTTGACATGGCAACAGCCTCATGTACTTACATGTTCTCCATTGAGGCACATGTCACACGTATTGTGACTGTCCATGGCTCTGTGAAGACCCCCAGGGAGGTGGCTGTGCTGGTCATGTCTTCCCTCACAGGGTCTGGAACAGGGCATGATGCTTAGCGCTGCACATCTTTGAATTTGGAATAACTGAAAAGATGATCATTTCATCACATGTTTTATAGAGTTAAACATCTTTAATTATAAAAAATACAAAAAAAAAGAGGAGTTTTGCTTCCCAAAATGATGGAATAGCAGTGACTGAATATCCTCTCCCACCTGAATCAATCAAAAATTGGATGAAATATATGAAACAATGGTTTGCAAGATACTGGACATCAGGCGACAGAGGACACTGATCCCTCAGGGACAGAAAACCAGCTGAGTGCTCTGTGAATGTCCCAGCCCACTGCCTGAGTCCCCAGGCTGCAGGGCAGGGAGGAGGGTCGGGTGGGGCCCAGCGGGTGGGTGTTCTGAGAGCACAGGTGGAGCTGGAGCGCACGCAGAGCACCAAGGGGAAAGACCTGCAGAGGGCGCCCTGAGTGCTCACCTGAGAGCTAGTCAGAGCCTGTATGTGGAAAGCCGCCCCAGGCCACAGAAAGAGCAAACAAGAGAATTAAAGGTAACAGTCTCTTTTGTTTATTCAGGGCCAGCAACAGTGCCTGTTCCCATTATCTAGAAGATGAGATGTCATGGTCGTGAAGTGATGGGTAAATCACTCAGAACCTAGGTCTTACTTTAGCTGTGGGGAATACTTAGCTGTAATTACATACTGCTCTGGTCCCACCTGAAGTAACCTCAAAAAGCAAACCCAAAAGGATCAAACTGTGTCCAAGTAAATCAACTGCACCCCAGAACAAAGCTAGAGGATATTTACAGAAATACAAAACTACCTTAGCCAAGAAGGAAAACTCACAATGTCTGGGGTCCAATTAAAAATCACCAGGACTGCTAGAAAGCAGGATGGTCCAACACGTAATGAGGAGATATATCAATCAATTTAAACCAACCCAGTACAGACACAGATGTTAGAATTACTAAAGACATTTTAAAAGTTGTTAAAACAGTGATCCATATGTTTATGAAGCTACATAAAAGCCTAGAAGATATTAGAAAAAAAGACCTAAGTTGAAATTTTAGAAATAAAATTATAACTGAGATTAAAACTCCATAAGGTTAATGGCAGATTAGAAATTATGGAAGAAAAGATTAATGAACTTGAAGACACAGCAACAGACAGTATTCAAAAGGAAATGGATCACTGAAGGTATAGATGATTTGAACAAAATTGTCAACTGACTTGATGTAATAGAAGTTTTTAGAACATTCCAACACCACAAAAGCGGTGTCCACATTCTTTACAAGTGCACATGAAATGCTTTCCAGGATAGACCACATTCTAGGCATAGAACATATCTCAGATTATTTTAAAGGCTTCCTGTTAGACAAAGTATGCTCTTTGCCAATATAGAATTAAATTAGAAACCAGTAACAAAAAAATTTCTGCAAACTCCTTCAAATATTTAGAGGCTACATAGCACACTTCTAAATAACTCATGGTTCAAAGAAGAAATTAAAAGGGAACTGAGAAAGTGTTTTACATTGAATGGAAATAGAAACATAACTGAAGTAGTAATGGAGTGTGTGTGATTACCTCAGCAGACACAGAAAAAGCACTTAGAAAATGCAATACCCATTTCTCATAAAAACTCTACAAAAGCCACATATGGAAGGGAAATCCCTCAACCTGAAAGAGCATCTGGGCAAAACCTTCAAATAACTTCATGCATGATGGTAAACGACTGAAAGTTTTCCTTCTAAGATCCAAGATAAGATGGTGATGCCTGTTCCCATCACATTCAGTATTGCGCTGGAAGTGCTGGACAATGGGATATGGCAAGAAAAAGAAATAAAGGTCATCAGTAGAAAGGAAGAAGTGAAACTGTGTTTATTCACAGATGTTAGGACTGCTTATGAAGGAATTTGATGGACTCAGCAAAAAAGGTAGTAAGAGCTTATACTATTTGAATTTACCAGTGCTGCAGGATACAAGATCAGTGTAAAAATTAAATGGAATTCTACAGAGTAGGAAAAATCCAAAATTGAAATAAAAATTATTTTAAATGATATTCAAATACCATTTAGGTAGTATCAAAAATACAATAAATATGGCAAAAGATGAAAAAATCCTTTACATGGAAAATCACAAATATTGCTGAGAGAAATAAAATAAGACCTAAATGGAGAGATAAACAGTCCCATTGGTCATAAGATATGATATTTTTAAGATGCCAATTATCCCCAATTTATATATTACATGAAATCACAGTTAGAAACCTAGAAATTGAAAAAGGGTTTTAAAATTCCTAAGGAAATGCAAATCATTTAGACAACTCAAAGTATTTTTTTAAAAGAAAATAGAGGACTAACACTTTCAGATTTCAAGACTTAATATAAAACTACAGTGATCAAGACACTGTGAATAAAGGTAGATAAACAGATCAATATGGTCAACTGATTTTTGACAAAGGTGCAGAGGCTATTCAGTGGAGAAAAGATAAACCGTCAAATAAACAGTGCCAGAAAAATTGAATATCCATACTAAAAAAGGGAAATTAATAAACTTGTATCTATAACTTACACTATGTATAAAAATTAACTCAAAATAAACCATACATCTAAATGTAAAACCTAAGACTATATAAAACTTCTGGAAGAAAACATGCCTGAAAATTTTATGGTTTGGGGCTAGACAAAAGATGTCTTAGATATGACACCAAAAGATGTCATTCATAGAGAACATATCAGTAAACTGGACTCCATCAAAATTAAAAACTTCTCTTCAAAGGATAGTGTTAGGAGAATGAGAAGACAAGCCAAAGACTGAAAGAAAATATTTCCAAATTAAATGTCTGATACGAACTTGCACCTAAAATATATAAAGAACTCTCAAAAATCAAGAAACCCAACAACCCAATAAAAAAAATTGTGGGCACATCACCATAGAGGTGTTTATTTGCACATGATTAGCCATTAGGCAAACACAAATTAAAACCACATGAGAAACCACCTCACATCTGTGGGGATAATGATGAAAATGACACCAACCAAGACAAGGTGAGAATACGAGGCAAGTAGAATGCTCATACACCTCTGGTGCAGATGCAAAACGGCACGATCATGTCGGGAAGAATCTGCCCACTTCATAAACATAAGTGTAGAGTGTGATCTGATCCAGACACTCTACTCCTTGATATTAACCCCCAAGAAATGAAAATACGTAGTCATACAAAGACACACGTATGTTCATAGAAGCTTTATTTGCAACAGCCCAAACTAAACAACCCAAATGTCCATCAACAGGTGAATTCACGAAAAACAAACAAAACTGCTGTAGCCATGAAACACTACTCAGCTATCACAGGGATGAGCTGTTTGATACAGACAGTAACATGGGTGAATCTCAAAATAATTTTGTAAGTGAAATGAGGAGAAAAGGAGGGTACACTGTATGATTTCACTGTTACAGACTCTAGGAAATGCAAATTAATGCATAATGACAGAGACCATCGGGTGCTGGGGTACAGGGTGGGCAAGGAGGTGTGGGATGACAGGATTACAAAGGGCCAGTGGAAATGTTTTGGGGAGACAGGATGTATACGTTCATTCCCTTTATTGTGGAGATGGTGTCACACGCATACACATATGTCAAAACTTACCAACTTTCCTACTTTCAACCTGTATTGCTTCTTGTATGCTAGTTACGCCTCCGGTGATGTTTAATTATATGTGTCAACTTGGCTGAGCCATGGTACCCAGCAATTTGGTCAAACACCAATCTAGATATTGCCATGAAGTTACGTTTTTAAGATGTGATTAACATTTAAATCAGCAGACTGTCCTCTGTGATGTGGGTGGGCCTCATCTGAGCAGTTGGAGGCCTTAAAAGATTACAGACTAAGGTCCCCTGAGGAGGAAGGAACTCAGCCTGCAGACTGTCTTTGCACTTGACCTCCAACATCAACCCTTTCCTGAGTCTCTAGCCTGCTAGCCTGCCCTGCAAATTCCAGAACTGCCAGCTCCCACAACACATAAGCCAATTCCTTAGAATAAATCTCTCTCTCTCTCTCTCTCCCCCCCCATTGGTTTTGTTTCTCTAGAGAACCCTGAGTGATACACCTCCATAAAGTTGTTAAAAGTAACAAATGATACAAAAGATGACAATTCTCACCCATATTCTCACTGACAACATATTTAAATCTACGAAAGGAAAAATTAGCACATGACACCTTCAACAAAGACAGTAGAGAAAAATATTTGTAGCATATGTGAAAAATTGTTAACACCTGCTCTCTTACTTATGCCTTTCTGTATTTTTTAAATTCCCCCAAAACAAAAGGAATTAATTCTAAATATTAAAAGGGTTCTTAATAATCGATAATAAAAAAGCAAACACCTGAAGAGAAAACCTGGCACAGGATACAAACAGTTGATTCACAGAAGATGTTAGAATGATGTATGCGTGAAAATCTATCCTCATTAGATCAAATCAATGCATATGCAAACAACAATAACACCTGTTTGTCACATAAACAATTGTCTGAGATAAGCTCATCAGTGATAATATCCAGGCTGACATGGATAGACCCGAATGGATTCTCTGGGGTACTGTTAGGAGGGATGTAAATTAATATAACATACTTTGGAAATTCATTTGATAATATATATATAGCAAGGCCCTAAAATTGTGTCCTTATTTTGACCTAACAATTCTAGTTCCACAATGTTTTTTCTTACAAATAACCATTAACATAGGAAAAGATTTGAGTACAACCATGTCCATAGCTGAAATGTTGAAAAGAGTAAAATGCTAGAAATAGTCTACATGTTCAAAAACTTAAAAATGACTGATTCAATGAACAGCAGTATTTATGCATTATAGAATTTTAGACTGCCATGAAAACAACATTCTGGAGTGCTGTGGGGTAATGTTCCACCAAGTACTAAGAGAAGTGTTTCCAACAGATTTCCTGAGCTCATATGCAGGCCCGGGGTAAGAGTTCCTAACAGGATGGTGACTACCTCTGAGCACCAGAACAAAGGAACATTTTATTTTCCTTTTTCTTGTCTGTCCATTTTATGAAATTTTCTTTAAATGAATTTAATTTAGTAATGAGAGGCAGTGAAGCAACAAGAGTTCAGGCACATTACCTGGAGCCGGTCTGCCTGGTTCGACCTCAGATACCCCTGATTAGCTAAAGATCCTGGAGCCAGGCCCTTAACCCCATCATGCCCAGGTGCGCACAGCCAAACGCAGGTAGTGAGAGCTGCAGATACCAGCATGGGCTTTCCTGAGCTTATCTACTACTTACCGTTACTAAGACTGTGTCGATGAAATGGATAATTAGCCCTAAAAATAGCACATAGATTCCATCTACCCGCTCGAGGCGAGGCACCGTTTGGGAGCTGAGATTCCTGCCAAGTTGCTGTCTGTCCTCTTGGAACATGCCGTCTGCACCTGCCAAGGCTTCTCTCCCCTTGTTTTCTGTCTTCTGCCCTTTACGCTTTCCTTGATCAGCCTGGAAGCCCCCTGAGGAGACAACTGACCACACTGATTTTGTTGTCTGTCCCCTGACCTGGCCAGTGTATCCCAAGCAGCATCCCTGCCCTCTTCCCGGTGTTTCCGGCCGGAAGCCTGGATTCGTCCTGGTCACCTCTGCCGGGTCCAGAGCTTCTCAGTTCCCACAGCCAGTCGGCTCTGCCCCTGCCGAGAGTCTGCCTCAGGGGCCCTCCGTCCTCACAGCCTGCCCCCACCCCCTGCCCTTCTGCCCCAGCCACAGACTGCTGCACGGCCTCTCCGTCAGCCCTGCCCACCCCTCATGGCCAGGGGTGTCTCTGCAGAGTGCACGTGGCTGCACGCATGGCAGGTGCTAGGCCCTCGGAGGGAACTCGATTATTTCCAGGAGCCACGGACCAGGCCTGCGCAGCCCACCCCTTCAGCTGCCGGCTTCGCCTAGATCCATACACATTCTTTACAAAACACTGCTGGCCTTTTCAGAAAATACACTTCCGTCCCCATTGTCCCAATGGAAACATGCCAACATCTCCCCCAGCGAAACTTCCAGCTTGGAATTTAGGGTCTCTGGGAGCTTACACCTGTGACTAAACGACAGATGTATAGAGGGGCGCAGAGAGAAGAAGAAAACCACCAAGCCGAAATTCCTGTCCTCAAAGCCGAGCCAGGAAAAGGACACCCATGCATCCCAGAGGAAAGCCCACCAAGCCCCGCCCAGGCGCCCCTCATCTATGCCCCCCCGTGGCAACTCTGTTCCCAGTGGGTCACCTGAGCGAGCCGCCATGCAGGGCACCCCTTCTGGGGCGGGTCTCAGGAGCCCCAGGGACTGCCAGCTGGCGAGCTGGGACAAGGATTTCAAGGGTTGAGTCACAGCCGTCCTGGTTTGCTGTATGGGGAGTGAAGGTGGTGTGATGTGATTCTCTAATGAACTTCCCGGGGCTTAAAAATCAAAAGTTCTGTTGGTCTGGCTAGTGCCGAACAACCACAACAAACTGGCACTTGGTGGGACACGTTGGGATCCAGGCTGAGCTTTCTGGCTTTCTGTCTCCTAGCAACACACATCAGGGCTGCGTTCATCCCTGCCTCGGTTTCCGCCAGGGCCTCCCTCCGGGCTGGGGAACCACAGGCGTGAGCCCTGCCTCGGGGCTGCATGCAGGCCCTGCCTAGGGCCGTGGCCCCTTGTCAGGAGGCCGCAGTGGCACAGCTCCAATCCTGTCTCTTGTCCTAGCTCCTCACACTTTTCCAAAGTCACTGGCTGACTCCACCTTCCCGATCCCAAGTCCTGAGCACCCAGGCCGCGCTCTTTCTCCTCTTCCTGTGGTGTTCAATACCCAGCATGACCCGGTCAGCGTGCCCCCCCGCAGATGCTTCGCCATCTGACCAGGTTCTGTGCTTGGCCGGTCCTCACTCAGGCTCCCGGGCCTCCTCCTCAGCCATCAGGGTCCTCCTGGTAAGGTCTGGTTTTAGCAGGTGTCCTGCTAAGTCACTTGACCCAGAACTGCCACCCTGGATATCGGGTGGGTCCCTCATCCTCGCCACCCTGGGGGATGTCTGGTCACTCTGCTCTGCCTTCGCAGATGGTCCCGATAGGTTGGCTTAGGCAGACCCCCCATCCTGATGACTTGTTTTTGCAATTTTCCATCCACTGGCCCACCTGCTGCTCCACAGAGGTGAACCCCACTTGCCAACGCTGTATTCCAATCTCTTCTCTACAGCAAAATCCCGTGGCAGTGGGCCTGACACCGGTCACAAGGGACCTGAATAGAGCTCCCTTACCATCTTTATCAAGTGCCATTGTTTTTATTTAACGTGTCAAACCTCTGCTTGCTGCAGCCACACAGATCCCTCGGCCAGAGTTCCAAGACAGAGCCGTTACCACCTTGCTGCGTGCACCACGCCCGCCCCCGGCAGCCCATCACCCCCCACCCTTGGCCTGACAGTCCGGTTCATCCTCCCGAACTCAGCACCGACCTCATCTCTCTGAAACAGTGCTTGCCACCCAAGGAAGGTCACAACAAACAAAATTATTGGGTGGGCGACCAGGATTTTAAGAAATGAATTAGGATAGCATAGAAAATATCAGAGAGGGTTGAGTGTGAGTATTGTTCTGTGAAACTTTTATTTCAGCTGTGTGTGTGTGTGTGTGTGTGTGTGTGTGTGTGTGTGTGTGTGTGCGCGCCCAAAGGAGGGCCCCCAAAATGGAGCCACTCTCCTGGAAGCCTCCCTGGCGCATGGCCACTGCACCCCGCAGCCTGATTTGAGGCTGAATTCTCCTCTCATGGCTTCCACAGGCCCCTTGGGTCTCCCTTCATGGCCCTGAACACGGGTTCCCGCAGCTGGCCTCCTCACCTGTTTCCGGGGTATGGGAAGTGCGTGCCTCGGTCCCCCCCTCCCACACTGGCTTTCAGGGGCTCAATGATGGGATGTCCAGAACACGACAGGAGTTCAGAATGGATGGGCTGAGATGGAACATGGAACATGTAAAAGTTACTCTTCTGGATAAAAAGCTCACATCAAAGGTGTGGACTACAAAGGCAGAGGTTCAGGTGTCACTGGGGGCTGGACTCTGACTGAGGGAGACCCCTGGGCCTGCACACTCGGGACGAGGGGTGCTGTCCTGTTCTCAGGAGCCCAGGCTCTGAGTTCCTCCTTGCCAGCAAAAGGCGATGGGGAGGATGTTGAGATCAAGTCAGGGTGTTCCACCTAAACAGGAATAGAAAATTTATGAGAAAATCATTCTGGACACAGTGCTGTCTCAGTGGGAGCAGGGCTGGGGCCCCTGACAAATCCTCACTGAACTGACCACAGCTCCAGGTCAGACTGTCCTGCCTGAGACCACCTCTCTGCCTCAGGTTCCCCAGCAGGGTGTGTGTGTGCATGTGTGTGAGAGAATGTGCATGTGAGCATGTGCATGCTTTGTGTGTGTGTGTGGTGCCTGTGTGTGTGCTAGCACACAAGTATTGGCATGTCATGTGTGTGCAGGTCCTGGGAGAGCTGTCTACTCACCCCCTCAGCAGGTCCTGAGCAGCTTCCATCACAGGTTCCACTGTCCCCTTTGGGTCCCCCTGGCCAGCAGTGCAGGTGAGGGGTTCATGCTAGTGGCCATCTCTGCACACTCCCCATTGTTCAGTCCAGCACCCAGGCCCTCTAGTGGGTCCTGGGAACAGGTGCCCTGCTCTGCCAAGACCTCAGGAGCAGGTCTTCCTCCTGCAGGATGGGGAGACCCTGGGACCTGGGAAAGATGAGTTTCCATCAGCAAGTCCACTCACCTGCGGGAAGGCAGGGCTTGGGGTGGCCATGGGGCAGCCGCAGGGCTGAACCTCCTGGGGAGCAGGCCACTCTGCTGAGTGCCTGGACTGGGGAGCTTGTCTTGCTGAGGACACACGAGCAGAAGTGGAGATAGGGCAACTGACCCCAGAGGACACACCTGGTCAACTGCCGGCTGGTTTATAGGAATCAGCCAGTTCTGCAGGTGCTAATTAACTGCGTGAATAAAATGGATCCTGGTCATTGTGATGCAGCCTAGAAAAGCCACCTCCGCCGGACCAGGCGCTGCACAGGGAGTGTGGAGACAGGAGTGGGCCTTGCTGGGGGATGGGCAAGGGGCCGGCCATCCACGGCTAGGCTGTGGGCAGTGGTGGAGGTTCACAGTGGGGACAAGAAGACTGTTCCCGGGGACACGTCCCTGCCTGTTAGGGTCCGGCCTAGGGAGGGAAGCTGCACTCTGGGCGCCCGAGCTCAGCTGACTCCACGCGGGTCTGAGTCTGTGCCCTCCGTGGGTTCTCGGGCGCCAGCGCACAACCCAGGACAGGGGTGATGGCACTCATGCGGGGAAAGGGCCCAAAGCCCCGTATACTTGGAATAAACTCCGGGCCCCCTACCGCAGCGAGGTCTGAGCCGCCAACGGCGCAGGCCTGGACGGAAAGTGCGGGGGAACTGAGGGTCCGCAGGCCAGGCCGCCCGAGTCCACAAACTCCCGGCTAGCCAGGCGCGTCCTCCCTGCGAGGTGCCCAGGCTGCGGGCGCGCCGGGCCGTCTCTGTCGCCATCCAGAGGCGCGGCTTGGGCGCGGCGTCCCCTCCGCCTGCCTCCTCCCCGGTCCCAGGGCCCGCGCGGGGCCCCCGCGGCGCCGGGCACGCGCACCGGGCGCGCCCCTCGCGTTGGTGTCCGGGCGCGCCGAGCCCCGGCGCGCGGCGACGCCCAGAGCGGAGAGGCCGGCGTCCCGGGCTCGTTGGGCGCGGGCGCGGGCGCGGGCGCGGCGCGGGGCGCAGTGGGCCGGAGCCCGGGCGCGGCGGTGGCGGCGGCGGCGGAGGATGCGCGCGCGGGGCCCGCACGTGGAGGCCGGCGCGGGGGCGCGGGCAGGGCCGGCTGCTGAGACGCGCTGCTGCCCCCCGCGCGGGCGCCGCGGCTTCAATGGCGCCATCGCCCAGGACCAGCAGCCGGCAAGATGCGACCGCACTGCCCAGCATGTCCTCAACTTTTTGGGCGTTCATGATCCTGGCCAGCCTGCTCATCGCCTACTGCAGTGAGTACCGCGCGGCGCGGCCCTCGGGCCCCGGCCCCATCCCCGGCCCGGCGGGGCGCCCCGCAGCCGCCCGGAGTCTGTGCGGAGTTGCGAGCTCGCGGCGCGCGGTCCCCGGGGTCCCGGCCGGGCTCCGCTGGGCCAGGAGGGCGAGGGTCCGCCCGGGCTCCCAGAGCTCGGCACTTGGAAAGCGGGCGCCTCTGCGCGAGCCTCCCTCCTCCGGGGCAGGGCCCGGGCGCCAGGCCCCGGGTGGCGCGGCGCATCCCCGAGCGGCGATGCCCGCGGCTGCTGGCCCAGGCCGGCGAGCCGAGCCGAGCCGGACGCTCCGAAGGCGGCGGAGGTCCAGGGTGGGCGGGCGGTGTGTCTGGGTTGTCGGCGGTGCGCCCTGCCCAGCGCTTTCCTCCGGCGACACTCCCGGCGGGGACGAGGTGGACGCGGCGGCCGAGCCCGGAGAGGGGCGCCTCGGGCGGGAGCGGGGCTCGGGCTCGGTCGCGCCGCTGCAGCGTCTGCCTGCCCAGGGAGCAGGCTGCCCAGGCTGTTTCTTAAAAAGAGAAGTGAGGGGTGAGGTGTGCTGGGAAGCCCGGCGTTGCCGCGTCCGGGGACCTGAGCCGGCGACCCACAGGGGCTGAGCGGGGCCGCGGGCTCGAGGCTGGGGTGGCGCGGGATGGTGGGCTCCCAGGGCGCAGGCTGGGGGCTGGGTGCGTGTGCGGTGCTGGGGTCGGGGTCCTGGCTCGGGTCGGCCGGGGTAAGAGCAGGGGGGCCGGGTCCCCGGTCTGCGCCCGGGGCTGGGGGAACGAGGGCTGGTCGGAGTCCAGGCATAGCCTCGGACCGGTGGGGGCTGGCGGACGGTGCCCCAGGCTCAGTGGGTGGGGAGAGGCCGGCGTCCCGGGCACAGGCGCGCTGGGATGGCGCGGGAGGCTGAGCTCTGGGAGGCCGCTTGGCACAGCCTGCCGGTCCCTCCTCATCCCGGCGGGAGGAGAGGACGAGGGCTGGGGAGCACCTGTCATGGAGAATTGCCATGGGCACAGGAGGTGATGGAAAAATATGGATTCTTTACCGCCCCCCCCCCAAAAAAAGAGGCCAGCGCCGAGCCTCCCTCCCGCCACCGCCTCGAAGCCGGGGGCCTTCCCGCTCCCAGGTCCAGCCTTTTCTGTCTCCAAAATGAGACCGCAGCGGGCCGGGAGCCCCGGTCCTGGGACAGCCCCGCCCGCAGGGCTCGAGGAGACCGGCGCCCAGAACAGGAACTGCCTTACTTGTTTCGGCCGGTTGTGTGCCCCCAACAATTCCCGGCGATTGCCGGGGCACCGCGCAGGGGAGGGGTCGCCTCCCGGGGTGCGCTCTGGGCCCCTCGGCGCGCGCGTGGGGTGGCTGCAGGGAGCGGGGTCTGGGGGTTTGGGTGATGCTTGCGCTAGTTCCCAGCGGCCCTAACCGAAACCCCCACCGCCACCTCAGGCGGTGGGAGGAGACGCAGGCTCAAGCACAACCCTTGAGAGGCCTCCTTGTGGAAAGGGTTAATGGCAAATAAACTCCCTCCTCACGCCTCGGGAGGTGCCATTTGAATGCACTTCCTGGTGGCACAGGAGGAGCTCATTCAGCATTGTTTGGGAAGGAGACTGTGGCACCCAGAGCCCACTGTCCCTGGCCGGCTCTGGCCCCAGGGTCCTTGGGGCCCAGGTGAGAAGCCAGGTCTGCAGGCTGGGCGGGGAGGCAGCCCTCAGGAGGGAAAGAGCAGCTGCTGATTGTTAAGTACAGCACAGCCCGGCCCTTGGCTCCACACCTGCCAGCCAGGGCCTCCCCGCTCGCTCCCACCTTTGCAATGTATGCTGCGTCTGCCCACCCCACCCGCCACCTCCCCGAACCCCAGGGTGGCATGGCGTGCTCCACACTCACATCTCCGAGCAGCTGCTACTGGCTCGAGCCCAGTATCAGAGTGCAGCCACTGGCCCACCAGCCTTCACATGCCGATGGGAGACCCCCACCTCACCCGCCCAGCCTGGGGGGCCTCCCTAGCATTCTGGAAGCAGCTCTTTCAGCGGGACAAGGACATTTGATAAAAATGACTTATCCAGAACAGCAGAAATCATTAATAGGAGAAGCTGGGGTTTGCCACATTTTTATGGTTGTTTCCATGCCTATGTAATGGACTAATGGACCATAAGATAATGTTTTCAGACACACCCCATTACATCAGACACGCCCTTGGAGAAATTAAAACATTTCACTAAAATACAAAAGAGACATAATAGTAATTTATAGCTTGGAACAGCAGTCCTGGAGAAAAAAAATACTTTTTTTCCCTTAGAATTGATAAGGCAAATGCAAATTGAATAGTTCCTAGGATTTCCATTGTCTTTTCCAGTATATCTGGGATGCATAAGAATAGTTTCCATCCTTGTTTGTAAATTGTTTTCGTTATCAGTCAGGATTTTTATTACCCAGAATATCTTTGTGTTATGGAGCAGATAGATTTCTATCATATTAATTAGGGAAACTGATAAGTGCCATACAGGATTCAATTATCCTGCCTGTGAAGTCTGAGTGTTTCTCTGCGGCGCATAAGGTATTCACTTCCCGGTGCTGCTCACAGAGCCCTGGGTTATTTCTTGGCCTGGTTTTCTGCCCGGGGATATTCTGTGCCTCTGCCCGGTGAAAGGCCTCCGTTCTTTGCAGTGGGCTGATTCCTATTGAGGGAGATGGGCTCCACCCTCTGGCTGGAGGAAGACCTGCAGCCCTCCAATTAGGTAGTTGCTATAGTGACACAGCCTTATCATTTTCTCCCTATGGGAAGAATCGCCAGGAGGAGCAGAGAGGAAGGAGGGCCCTGGATGGCTTTCTCCACGGGGCATCCCCGATGGTGTGTACCTCCCGTGGACAGCATGGTTGGACGCTTGGTAGTGGGTGGGCCTGGGGACAATGAAGTGGGATGAGAAAGTTGAAACTCCTTCGTTCTGGTCTGGAAGACCTCTCGTTCAAGGATACGTTCCCTCCCACACCTGGAGTAGAGAGGCCAGCCTGGACGTGGTTCTCAGGTGGAGTGGCCTGACTGCACGGCCCATGTGGACCAGGGGCGGTCTGTCCACACTGACTCAGATGCCAGCCGGGGTGAGGGAGAAAATGATGAGCTAGTGGACGCCTGGGACACGTGCCTTGACTTTGACATCTGTGTGCAGTATTTAATTCACTGGGCTTTAGTATAGACGGTGTGTCCCCTAAGCGGCACGGCTTGGTGGACAGACCCTCCTGGCATGCAGATAGTGGGAAGAAAATCTGTATTTTAAAGTCCCAGGGAGTCACATGGGAGATGCCATGTGACTGTTGTTGATGTGGACTTTTTAAAAATAAATCCCATCAAAAGTGAGTTGTAGCTTTAAGTTAAATCTCACGTCCTCAGCCGCAACTATGAGAAGAAATCACACGCAACTTCTGAATTGTTTTTAATCCATTAGCATACTAACCGAGCATAGGCACTCTGAAGTTGCATTTCCTTTATAAATACAATTTATTGCATATTTAGGAGAGATTAGAAATGCTACTTTCCTGCTGTTCAAATTTTATTTCTGGGGTTCTCAGAGAGGTAAATTTGAAATACTGGACTTAATGAAGTGGTGCCACTCGGAAGTTTATCTTTCATGTCACGGTCTTTTTTTTTTTTCTCCTACTGTGGTTGTATTTGATGAATTTCTGGCATGAGAAGATATGCTGTTTCTTTCAACTACATAAAGAAACATTGCCTTTGGGGATTTGTTTTAGGCTGGACTCGATGCTGAAGGGTCAGCGAGTAGAGGTGTCTGCCCTGGGAGCCTTCTCAAGGGCAGGGCCCCAGGGGATGGTTCCAGAGCTGTGGCCCTCTGAGGGCAGCACCCAGTGATGGCCAGGCTGCCTGGTGGCTGCCCTCCCCACCTTCACCCACCCCCTGCTCTCTGCCTGAGGTCCTGCCAGGAGGCCCACACCTCTCCAGATTGTCCCTGACGTTCCAGTCTGCCAGCGAGGCCAGTGGCCCATGTGTCCAAGTAAAGGGGCTGCATCTGACCGCTCAGCTTGATGGACCTGCCCAGCACCAGGCTTGCCCGCTCGGGACCCGCCACTCAACACCCATGGAATAAAATATGTAGATCAACTTTTGTGGTGGGAAGTATTTTCAGGTGACTTTTATGGGCGTAATTATGGGAAAATGTTATGATAATGTGGCACTAGAAAAGGGAAGAGAAGCAAAACATTAAAATCCCCATTTCTTTATGTAGCTTTGCAGCTGCGCGATTTAGAAGGGCTCATTTTGCATTAAAATGTGGTGCTCTGGAGTTAATGACCTCTACAAAATGCCACCTGTCACCTACAGCGCCAGTGACTGCCCAAGTGACAGGGCTGGGATCAGCAAGGAGGACATCCTGCATGCAAGGGGTCAGGCACTGGGAGCACGGCAGAGGGCAGAGGCCCGCCCCTGCCAGTTGGACCTGTCCGGGGGAGCCATTGCTGGCCACCCTCCGGCCTGCGTGGCCCACGGGGCTGGCAGTCTGGTGGTGGCCCTGTCTGCATGCTGCTTTGCTTGCCATTCACGGGTCCTTGGAGCTGGATTCTGGGGTGCAGGGCTGTCCTGGGCCCCGCGAGGCCCTGCTGCTCCCTTCCCTGCCTCTGCCCCAGGTTCCTGGCTCTGGGCTCAGGGGGCGCGCTGGCTGTCCTGAGGGTTGGGCTTTCCAGAAGCGCCAAGCAACTGGACCCCATCCTATCACCAGAGACTGAGGGGCTCCCCAAGGCTTCCCGGCCCTTGGGGTATGTGATGGCTGCTGGGAGTTGAGTGAGGGATCACCAATGTCTCCAGTTGGGTATGTGGGGCTCCTCCCGAACCGCAGTCCTCCTGGCCTGAGGGAGACCTGGTTCCAACTGCTGCCAGCAGCACCCCTCAAAACAGACATCTGGCTGGGGGGATAGCGGCCCATTTGTGTTTGTGACAGTCTCCCTGGAGGACCTCTCACCTCCCAGAGCTCTGGCCACCGCGTCTCTGGTGCATCGCCGGCCATGGGGTCGGCATCCCTGGTGGGGGGACCGATCTCCTGCTCCATGTCTGGGTGAGGCAGACCGGCCTCCAGCCTCATCTTGCGCGTTGCAACTGGGGCGCTGGGTCCGAGGTGGTGTGAGGGTGGTTCCTGGGGCTTTGCATTCCGGCAGGGACCCTGTGGTCCGCACCCAGCAAGGCCGTGGAGGAGGGATGCACAGCTTACGCCAGGCTTCCTATTCTGGGGGCTTGTCTGCCTGCCCCAGCCTCAGAGGGGCAGGTGCCTCCCAGAGTGGCCCCCGCCCACCTCTCCATAGCTTCTCTTTCCTGGCTTTCAGCAGGCCCCTCACAGCTGTCCTGCCCCCAGCCACCTGCTCAGTCTTCCTCCGAAGCTCATCCCGCCATCCTCTAGGTCTGTTTTCAGTGCCGTATCCTGAGCCCCTTCTGGACACATGGCACTGTCTCAGGTGGTCCCCAGGCTGGCTTCCCTGAGGCCGGCAGCCATGGCTCCCCTTACAGAGCTCTGCACCCTTTCCTCCCCTTGCGCACCTCGCCCAGGGCCTCCCAAAGCCCGTTGTTCCCCCCGGGGGAGACTCCCCCTCCCTCTGTCACGAAGGCAGAGTCCAGTCCCCAGGCCTCCACCATGGGGCTGCCCTTTGTAAGAGCAGGTGTGCGTCTTCCCACCTGCACACCTGGCCTGTCTTACTGCCCATGTGCACTGCCTGTGCAACACCGCACTGCAGCCGCACCATCCTGGGGATGCCCCACGCCTCCTCCAGGAAGCCTCCCCAGAACACACTGCCTTGGCCCCCTCTTTGGTGCTGCATGTTCATGGGGGTGCCAGCAGTCCAGGCTCCCTTCCTGCCCCCGTTTTAGGCTCTGAGCTCAGGTGTGGCTATGGACTAAGGGGACTGACTGCCTGATTCTTGGAGCAAATACTCATTGATCCTATACCCTGGGCAGTACCAGCACTGGGGCAGGGTTGAAGGGGGGTGGGACAGAGGCCTGGAGTCATGGCCAAAGGGTTGAGGGCAGAGCCTAAGGTCTAGGGGCCTGGGCTGGAGAGAGGCCTGGGCAAGGGCGGGATCCCCCAGGACGGCCTGGCTCTAACTGATTGAAAAGGGAGACAAAGCATGGGATCCCAGGGAGATGCTCAGTGTTTTATGAAGTGTCCCGGGAGGACTTCCACGTTCTACTAAGGAAGATGCCACACAGCCTCCTGTGACCCTCACCTCCCTCACGTGGGCCCTGCTTTGAGGCCCGGACAACTCCGGTCTCCTTGAGCGTCGTCTTGCTCCTGCTGTCCCTGTAGCTCGGGGCCTCCCCCCCAGCAGTGTGGACAGAGGCCTGGTCACTGGCTGGGGTGCCCTGAGCTTCGGGGTGCTGGGTGGCAGCCTGGCCCCATGCATAGATGCCACCAGCACCCCGCCCTGTGACAACCCAGGGTGTCTCAGAACTTGCCACATGTCCCCTGGGGGTCAGGATTACCGCCCAGCTGGGCCCCCTGCTCTAGTGTGTGGGTCCCCGGTCAACACAGTTGTTTCCTGGTTTGTTGAGTCAAGACTGTCCCTGGGCTTAACACTGGGGCTGACAGCCACGACGGTGTCTGTGGCATGGCAGGGCCAGGCTGAGGAGGTTCTGCCCCAGAGGCCTTCCCCAGCAGGTGTCCCCCAGCCTGCGGCTGCCCTCTGCCCAGACGGCCCTCCTGGCTCTTCCCAGCCCTGCCGGACAGCCCGAGCTGCTGGGAGAGGGAGGCATCTGCTGGCCTGCACGCTCTGCTGTCTTCCCAAGCATGGCAGCAGCCCGCCCGTGGCCTGCTCTCGCCCCTGCACCGGGCTTCGCCATTCTCACGCAGACTGCCACTGCCGTTGGAGGGGCAGCCACTCAGAGGCCGTCGGACGCTCCGCATCCCATGGGGACAGGAGCCCACCCACCCTTCTCTTCACCTGCCCACCTGCTTCTAAGACGTGCTTGAGGTCCAAGACATGATTTCAGAGATTTCTGTCTAATGCCCTCTGGAACAAATGTAAATGCCTTTCCTTCCAGAAGGTTCTGCTACTGACTTTGGTCCCTCTGGGGAAGCCTGGCCTCTGCTGTCCTCCTCGCCAGGCTCCTGGGCTCCCACATGCCCTCTGTTCTGGCTTGCCTCCCGCCAGCCTCGTCACCGGGCCTCTGCTGGGCCCTCAGCGTCCTCCACAGGGACAGTAGCACCCAGGGTCAGCAGGCCCCATGACGAGCCAGGGCGCCACCGTCTGACGGGTGGCCTGGGCTTGTTCTGTGGGCCCATGGCCGCCTCCCAGCCATCCTTGTGCATTGGACTTTGGTGTTCCCGGCGCCATCCTCCCACTGGCCTTCCTTTCTCTTAGGGTAAAGACCAGCCTTCCGACCCTGGTCCATGGGGTGGGCGTGGAGAAGTCTCTCAGTGCAGCCCCATGACACTGCAGTCCCAGTGCGTGTCACTGTGGCCACACACAAGTACACACAAACACACACACACGAATACACAAGCACCACACACAGCTCCCCCTTCCCCCCCATACACACACACACACACACACCCGTGCGGCTCTCCCTGTAGCTCCCAGACCAGCCTGGACGTTGCTTTCCACCCTCAGACTCCACGGGTCCTGAGCCAAGCCCCGTCCGCCCCACGGTCACTGACCCCAGAGACCCTGTGGGAAAGACCAGGGTGGGCTGAGGCCCTGGCTTCATCTCGTCAGCTCTTTTCCTTCAGGTGGTTATGATCAGGAGCTCGACACAGGTGTGGCTTGTCAGCGTCCTTGGCCGACAGGTGGAAACGGAGGCCGTGCCGGGGTGGATGGGGACAGAGCTCGGGCTCTCCTGCCTCATCCCTTCCACAGCCAGGTCCGTGCTTTGGGGCACACAGGTGACAATACAAACACGCATCCTATACCTTCCCTTTGGGGTCATGCCAGGCTGATTTTACAGTAAGGTCAGAGCTGAGCCTCGTGGGTTTGCAGGGTTCTGGATCCCAGAGCCCAGGCTGTAACATGGAGGCCACTGCAGTACAGGCTCCGCCCAGGGGCACCAGGCTAACGTCTCTGCAGTGCCTCGAGGGGCTCAAGCACCAGTGGGGTTTCGTTTGCAGCTCCCCCCGTGGAGTTGGAACATCACTGGACACACACCCACACCACTAGTGCATTTTCAAATGTGAGGGCCAGTCACTCGGGGCACCTGGTTCAGGGTGAACCCCTGCACACGGACACCGGGTGTCCCTGAGCTTGCGGAGTGCCCAGGAGGAGCTAAGGAGCTTCTGTCCTGGCTGTCACAATGCTCCTTGGCACTTAACAGGCACGAGGGGCTCTTCCATAACAGCATCACTATTTGAGGAACTGTCCTCTGGGATCTGGCCCACAGCGACACTCGGGTGCCGGATCCCACTTCCCTGCGGTTCCCTCCCTGCGGATAGCCATCTGTGTCCTCGCACCCAGCCAGCCGGGGCTGCCGTGGGGCTCCCCACTATGCAGACAGGGCTGGGGGACTCCAGGGGGTGGGCCGTGGCCCAGAGGCGCTGCTCAAGGGTGGCTGGTGCCTGGTGTGTTTGTCGTGCACCCTGGAAAGAGTGAGTGAGGTGGAGAAGGCAAGGCGCGTGCTTGAAGTCCTGGTGGGGAGCAGAGCAGCCTAGATGCCCAGCCTCGCCGTCCCATCCCACAGACCCTTACTTGGGGACGCTGTCACTCTGACCCTCTCACCTCTGCCCAGGGCCCTCCCAGAGCCCCTCTCAGCCACACCCTATCCTGGTACAACCCCTCCAGGCATTCTGAGCCCTGTGGCCCCTCAGCCACGCCCCGTCACCAGAGCCTATGAGCCAGCAGCCCTGTCTGGGCGGTGAGGCCTTCCTGTCCGCGGAACTGGACTCATGCCCTGGAAGCACTGGCACGTGGGGCTGCATGCCTCCTGTGCCCGGGCCTGGCTCCTGCATCAGCTGCAACAGACCCTGGGCCCATACCCCTTGCCGTTCTCCAAGCCTTTCCCTGCCCTTGTGCCCAGATGTACCGCCCTCCATACAAGGTCCAGCTGCTGGAGACACTCAGGAGATGCCACCGGGATAAAGATGGGCCTGGCCCCGTCTCACCTTCTGGTGCCCTTCTGGTCCAAGGAGGATGGTGTCCAAATTCATGTCCCCAGAGAAGCGGTGCCTGGGGAGCCCAAGGAGAGGTGGGTGCAGACAAGGGATGGGGGTGTAAGCTCCCTGAGAGACCTGGGCTTTGCTGACTGGGCTGGAGTATCTCAGGGGTGCCAGAGGTGCCTGGGGGCAGGAGGGTCGCAGGGCAGGCCCTCTCCATGTCTGGGCACGAGGTACACAGGCACGGGGGCTGTGCCAGCGTGAGGTGGACACATTCAGCACGGAGGTGCAGACACACACTCTCTAAAGCAGTTTCTCTCCTTGTGGGCCCTGGGAAATCTAACGGGAGGCTGGCCCGGCCTGTCTGCGTGCTGGGTGGTGACCCTGGGTGGGGGCAATGTCCTGGCCCTTGGATGGGCCACGGGAACCCAGACAGAGATGAGGGCTCCTTGCCCTGCCTCCTCTCCACGTCCCCAGGACCATGTCATCAGTGGCAGACACAGCTCTGTGTCCACTGCCTGGGCCTCTCCAGCACAGGGGACCGTGTGTCCCCCTCCACCATCATCCATGACCCCCTGCCCCAGGCACAGCACCTCAGGTTTGCTGATGGCTCCAGAATGGTTTCGCAGAAAACGGGCAGCTACCGAGAGGGGGTGCAGTGACCAGGGCCCTGCACCATTAGGGACACCCTGTCCCCGTTGGTCCTACCTGGTCCTGCCCGCCTGTCTTTGTGTCTCAAACTTCAGGGGAGAGGGGCCAGTTGATGCCATCACAGGGGCTCTCTCAGGGTCCTTGCTGACTGTCTTGAGGGCTGGGTTCTCTTCATCTCTACTCTGAGGGTTCACCAGGTGTTTAGGAAAATCCACGCCAGTATTAGCCGACGAATGTCTGAGCTTACTTACTTGTTTTTAAAATCCGTTGACAATGAGGTGGTGGGGGAGTCTTCCTGGACTGGTGCCCTGATGGAAAGCAGTTGTCTAGGGGTGGTTCAGGTGGGTGGTCCTCTATTCACGGATGCCTCAAAGGCATTGGGGAGAAACACCCTCACTGTCTTTTCACATCTGATGTGTATTTGATTTTATTAAATGTTGAGGAAAGTTGTAAAGCACACCCGTAGCCTGGCATTCCGTCTGGGAGAGATCTGAGCAGTTGGAAAGGGTCCTTTCATACTACGATTTTTTTTGCAGTTCAAATGCTAATGGATCGGAAGCTGTCTGTCTTAAATGCTGCTGGACTCATACGAGTGGCCTCTCTTTTGAAAAAACACTTTGGCTCTATTTTTAAATTATTTTCTGCTGTAATATTCCATTACCTGATAGCACTTCCCCGAATATAGCCAAATACCATTAATGGGTCGTGTAGGACCTGTGTTAATTAATTGATGCTAATTTATGCTGCTCGGCTGCCGCACCGCAGTGGCTAAAGGATGTGGGCTGTGGGCACCATGCAGGGTCTTACCCTGTGCTTCTGTGTCGTTTGTGTCTCACTGGCTCCTTTGGGGGGCTCTGCCGGCTGTAGGAAATCACATTAATGCTGTGTGGGGAAACAGGTTGTTTCTCTGCACTGCATGTTGGAGGACCCATCAGTCCTGGAGTCGCCTGTGTCTGCAGGCTGGAGGGACTCCACTCCCCGAGCATGTCTGCCCAGAAAGTGGGGGGGTCTAGAGAAAAGTCAGCTTCCTCTAGGAGGCTTGTCTGGGGAATGGGGGCAGCATGTGGCTCATTTGGTGATCTGTCAGAGCTGTGAAAACGCTCCGTGGGGCAGGTGTGCAGGGAACCACTGAACTGTGGACTCAGAGGCCTCTGCCCTGGTGTCCTAGTCCACCCAAACCTCATAGACAGAGGTTACAATTCTCAAGACCCAGACCCGGAGCAGGTGTGCACCGATGAACGTGTGAAGGTTTCTGAACCCCGTCACTGTGGGACAGGCACATCCCAAACTCACAGCAAAACTTAACCACCAGAAGCTTGTGGGGCGATGGAAGCCGGCAGCCAGCGGCCTCTGGAGTCCACCTCAGCCCATTTAGATTTTGTGAGATGTGAACCACATGCCTCTCTAAAACGACTTCGCTCTAATCAGAGTGAGTGTCAGTTTGTAAACAGAAACGCGTTTGCTGAACGTGGTTGGGGTTTGGTCTGTTTTTGCTTCCACTTCATCTTTAGGCAGAAAGGGAAGCGGTTCCCTGAGACGGGGTGGCATGGAGCCCAGACGGCACAGCCAGGTGTCCGCATGCGGGTGAAGGTGCCGTGCAGCGCCAACTGACGTCTGCAATTCCCTGAGATGGGGCAGCATGGAGCCCAGACAGACGGCCAGGTGTCTGCAAGGTGTCCACATGCACATAAAGGTGCCGTGCAGCACCAACGGACGCTGTTGTCATGGAGACTTTGGAAGATGCTCAGCTCACCTTTGCTCTTGGGGTCGGGTGGTTCTGTCTGTCGCACCCTGGGAAGTGCCCAGGACACCAAGAAGAGACAGGGGTCTCTGTCCACTGAACACAAGACACTGACCTCTGTGACCTGGAGGGTGTGGAGTAGTGAGCGTGCCCCAGGGGCCCGGGACCCCTCAGAGGAGCCAGGCGTCATCCCTGGTTTGACCCCCAAACCTGCACCCGGCTAGCTCACTGCCTGTTCCGAGACTAGTGCCGGGCGCGGGCACACCAGGGAGGCCAAGGAGCAGGGTTAGGCACCTTCCAGCAGATGGGCCATGGGCTGGAGAGAGTCCCTCGCCCGAGTTTGAGGGGTGCCAGAAAATTCTGTGGGGTGGCCAGGCCTGTGGGACACTGAGCACAGCTCTGTCCTGCCCGTGAGGCTGGCTCTCCATTGGGGCCACAGCTCTAAGGTGGGTGGGCTCCAGCTGCCCTCCCTGCTGCAGGCGGGACTGTGCCAGGCCGGGTGCCCCAGAAGCAGGGTCATGCCAGGGCAGCTGCCACACTGGCCCCAGGCACCCCGAGAGCGGCCGGGTTTCCTGTGTGTCGTGTGTGCTGCTGGGGCCTCTGGAGCCTAGACTGCAGGAGAGGTGATGCGCTCAGGGCCGCGTCTCTCCACACAGCAGGGAAGAGGGCCGGGACCTCTGGGGTGCCTGTGGGCCAGAGAGGTGCTAAGGGCCCGGGTTTTGTGCATGCCCAGGGCCGTGCACGCAGAGCGAGCTCTGTGTGGGACATTCTGGATTTCCTAGCATCGCACAGCAGTGACTGGGGGCAGGCATAGCTCAGCTTGGGACCCCCAAGACACCCCACCTGGCCACAGAGTTCCTGGAAACGGGAGGCTGCCAGAGGACTCTCCCCCAGAGTTGGAGAAGCCAGTGCCCCCAGGTGGGACATAGCTCTGAGCATTGTGTGACCAGAGCCCGCACCCATCAGATTTCCGTCTGGAGCAGCCACTGGCTCAGAGCATTTTTGCCTGTGACACAGGTGGAAACTGTCAGAGATCCGTAAGCTGACCCGGGGCCCAGGGTGGCTCCTGCTGGCCTGGCGCCGTGCGGGACCTGCCTGGAGGCTTTGCCAGCCTTGGGTGTGAGGTCCTTTGCCAGCATTCACCCAGCATGCCCGCATGTCAGCAGGGCCCCAGGCTGAGGTCCTGTCGTCTGAGCTCGTGAAGAAGATGTTGCCATCTCTGTTTCAGAGACTGGAGCTTCTCCAGAAAGGTAGGGCCTCTAGCCCTTCCATCTCCACACAGGACCTGTGTCTACACCTGGTCCGGAGCCTCTCGGAGCCTTGGACTGAGGCTTCCCCAGTGTCATCTTCCCTACACACGCTAGGTCAGAGGCTTGCCGAGAGCAGGGACGGAAGACGTGTAAATGCCAGTGGACGGCTCTTGTAGTCATTTGCACTTGAGTGTAAATGAGGCTCTGATGCTGATTTGGCTGAAGGGGGTGGGCTATGGAGGTAATCTTTGGAAACTCGCTATAGGGGGGACATTGGGAACCAGGGTGTCCTGCCTGAGACCTGCCCTGTCACTTCCCACCTGGCTGGTGCCCTGAGGTGCTGGGAGGAGCCGGGGGCAGGGATCAGTTTGAGGTTCCATGGTGGGAGCTCAGTGTGTCCAGCTTCCTGAGCGGGGCCAGCTGGTGTCCCGGGCACAGAGGGGAGCATCACCCCATGCCCGAGGGCCTCACTGGGACAGGAGTGGCCCTGTCCGGCCCTGAGGCCCCATTCCTCCCTCACGGTTGCCATCTGTGCCGAGGCCACTGCCCATGAGAAGTGTGGAAGGCAGCAGTGCCCACAGCCGGCCTCCCAGACGTGCACACGGAGGCCTGCCTGGGTCACCAGAGTGGCGAGGCCTGGCCAGGCTGCCTGAGCAGGACAGGTAGCCTCGCACCCTCGGGTGCGTCTGCGGCGCTGGCCCACCGTTCATGTTTGGCACAAGTTCAGTAATTATTATTTGTGAAACAACTGCCATTAGTGATTACAGGTTCAGGATTAAGTTTAAGAGTGCGTTTTCATTCTGCAGTATAGATTTCAGAGTCAGAGGAAAGGCACAGTGGGGTCTACTGTGAACTGCTATTGAGCAATACCGTGTTTGGGGACAGGGACACTGGCCATGTGGCTGAGTCTTCCTCAGGCTCCTGTGACATTTGAGGGGATGCCTCCTCCTTCAGGAAGCCCCCCGGGTTCTCCCCACGCCCACTCTGTCCTCAGCTCCCAAGGGCAGGAGCAGTCTCATGCTCTGCTCTGCAGCCCAGGGCCCTGTGGGCCGAGGCCTCCAGGCCAGCGCTGGGTGGTGGGCACAGACCTGAGCGGGGCGGCCCTGCAGCTTCCTGACTGCCGTGCCGGGGAGGGTGGCATCGTGCCTGTTTACAGACTCGCTTCCAGTGCTCAGAAGCCCCAGGGGCTTAAAGGACTTACGTCTGCTAAACTCGGGCCTTTGGGACCAGTCCTCCCCTCACCTGAGTGGAGGCGGAGGCCCAGACGTCCTGGCCTGCAGGGGGTGGGACACAGCCCAGTGCTGGCCTGCGTGCCCCTGGGAGGTGGGAGTGCCCTGGGGGCAGCCCTGGAGGTGGCATGCGGGTGGGCCAGTGCCCAGCTGAGCCATGTTCCCCTCGACCCCACCCTGCCTCCAGGTGCCCGTGTTTAATGCACGGAGGGGAGCTGGCCCCCGCCTGTGGGCCTGAGGCTGGCCTGGCCTGTGTCCGTGTGGCCCCGGTGGCCAGCTGCCCCAAGGTCACAAGGTGTCTGAAGTGGTCCTTGTCCCGTGTCCTCTCACTGTCAGGCCACACTCCAGCCAGGGGCTCATCCCTGTGCTCACAGAGACGGGGTAATTTGAGAGCGACTTTAACAGAAAACTAAGGAAAGTAACCAGGTGGGAGCAGAGGGCAGTGTCTACACAGACCGCATTGTGGGCCTGGGTGGCATGTTGCGTCCCATTCTAACGCAAGCTTCACCAGTGGCAGGTTGTCCACATGCAGGTGGCCTCGGGGATGGAGCGGGTGGCCTGTCTGGCGTGTGAGTTGGCGGCCCACCTGGCCCCGTCCACTTGCAGACCGAGAGGCGCTGCTTTCGGGAGGTGCAGGCTGCTGAGGGTCCCGGGTTCTCAGTCCCCTCCTTCGGGCCAGCAGTAAAAACCTCCCTCCTCCCTCCAGTTAGTAAGTGCTGCTTGGGACCCACCTCAGACAGGAGGCCTCCCAAGGCCGGGGCTCCCTTGGGGCCCCAGAGCAGAGCATGGCCCAGTGGGGTACAGACCCTGGCCAGGCCTGCTGACTCCAGAGCCCAGGCCCACCCTGGGGGGCCGGGGGCCTGGCGCATTGCCTTCTCCTGGGCATGGTGCCCTCTGGTTTTGTTGGTGACTTGCGGTGAGGACCATCGCCCCAGTCCCCTCTGCGGCTGGCTTCCTGGGGGCCGGTGAGAGGGCTGGCCGGGCCCAGGCCACCTTGGTGAGGACAAGGGCTTGGGGCTGCCAGGTGGGCGGGAGAGGGGGAAGACTGGGCCCCAGGCCCTGCACTTCCTCGAGGCCTCAGGTCTGCGGCATGAATGCTCCCATCGTGGGAGCTCCTGGTTGGCCAGGGGTGAGGGCTGGGGCTGGGGGCCTTTCCTGGGCCAGCATGGAGTCCGGGCAGACCGCTGAGTCGCCGCCTGTCCGTGCATGCAGGCTCTCAACGAAATGAACACGTGCTCCTCTGAAGTTCCAAATTGCAAAATTTTCATCTCAATTAATGTAGCAATAAGTTCGCAGAGGTGGGGGTAGGCCTGGTAAATGAAATGACACCTTCATGGTATCTCCAGTTGGGAGGAAGGCCAGCTGATTGTTTTTATATTATAATTCCCAGGCGTTGTCAAATTGATTAATAAATTCACTGAAAACCCATTATCTCTTCAGACATTTAATTTTGGTAGTTGGGGAATAACTGCTCTATGGCCTGTGAATGTGGCTCTCCGTGGGTGTCGGCGCTTCCCTGCTCTCTGACTGGGAGGCCAGAGCACACCCGTCTTCGATCCTCCGTGATTCCACCCTCGCCGTGTAAGTGACAGCGTGACCCTCCCAGCCAGGTTAGCTCTCTCCTGTGTTGGCAGCACATGTGTGAGACGGTGCGGCAGCCATCCCTCCTCCCTCAGTGAAGTGGAGTCGGGGAGAGTTCAGTTAGTACCTTTGCATGGAGATGCCACCATGCGGATCCCCCCAGATGGCTCTGTGCTGGGCAGTGAGGGAGTCTGTGGAGTCAGCCCCCCTCCCTGTTGTCATCCAGGTGACTCAACCCTATTAGGAATCACCAGCCTAAGCTATAGAGAACTCCTGAAATTGAGCACAAAACTTAGCTCTGAGCTTCCTGGCAGACAGGGCAAAAAGGAAATCCACTGGGCATGCAGCTGTCATTGTTCAGGACTCAGAATATGGGAAGAGCCCTAACAGGGCTGTTGACCCTGGGCCATCACTCTGGCTGCGGTGGCACCTGGACAGACAAATCACTTCCAGTCTCCAAAGCCTCACAGGGTTAATTAATACTGTCATTTACATATTTCGGGTGAAATCACAAACGTTCAAAGCTGGACCTGCCCCAGTCGCCCCAGCCAACAAGTGGCGGGATGAGAGTGGACCCCAGGGAGAGTCAGGCCCTTACCAGGAGGGGGCAGCGAGGCAGGCAGAGCTGGACCACAGGGAGCCTTGGGGGTGAGCCCTCTGCACAGGCCAGCAGCTCCGGTCCTCAGCAGCGGCTGGCTGCACCCCTGACCGCAGCTTCCTGTCCTGTGCACAGGGAGCGGGTGCCGGCCCTGACTGGCCCTGCCAGGTGACCCTTCCCTGGTCATGTCCACCCTCCTCTCTCCTCTGGAGCCGTGGCCTCAGACCAGATGGCCACAGCCCCCTCCCCTGGCCCTGGCCTCCCTGACTCCTCTGCTGCCCGTGGGCATTCATGCCCGTGCCTCCACTGCCCATCGCCTGCTCCCCTGCTTTCCAGGGGACCTCAGGCCTGGGGAAGCCTCCTGTCGGAATGGACCCTGAGTGGGTGGTGGGCACCCAACAGACACTAGTTATGAACTGTAGGGTGGTTTTTACTGTCACCTTGCAGGAAGAGGCCCAAGAACCCTCGGCAGCGGCACGGAAGGCACCCTCCTTCCCTGGGTCTGTGCTCCTCCAGGTCACCTCCACAGTCACCACCTCTGCGGTCCCATGGGGCTGCGGCCCTGCTGCACGTGTGCCCCCCAGACTGGTGCTGCCTCCTTCCTTCTGCAGTGGTCTCTGTCATCTGTTGATGGAGCATGACCCACCCCTTGCTGAATCCTAGCACCTAGAGTCTGAAGGGGGAAGTGAGCCACTCCATGGGGTGGCAGAGGGAGGTCTTCCCAGGGTTCCACTGAAAGGGGGGGCCCCTGCTGGCTCCTTCCATCAGAGCCCCACAGGCAGGGCCTCCTGAGAGCTCCGTCAGTCTGTGTGGGCAGGTGTCCTTCCTCCAGAAGCCCACCCTGCCCAGGTAGCCATCCTGCCAGCCCGCAGCCTCACAACACCTGTGCCACCCCTGTGCCCAGCCCTGTGCCCACCCCAAGTGCCCATACCCACACCCACCTCCATGCCCACCCCACACCCACTCCTGTGCCCACCTCGTGCCCACCCTACATCCTCCTCCATGCCCACCCCTGTGCCCACTCCTGTGCCCACCCCATGCCCACCTCCATGCCCACCCTATACCCACCCCATACCCACTCCTGTGCCCACCCCATACCCACCCTATACCTACCCCATACCCACTCCTGTGCCCACCCCATGCCCACCCTATACCCACCCCACACACACCCCTGTGCCTACCCCATGCCCGCCCTATACCCACCCCACACTCTCTCCTGTGCCCACCCCAAGTGCCCACCCCATACCCACCCCCATGCCCACCCCATGCTCACCCCACATCCACTCCTGTGCCCACTCCATGCCCACCATACACCCACCTCCATGCCGACCCCAGTGCCCACCCCATGCCCACCCTGATCCGTCCACCCTTCTGCACCACCACCCACCTCGCCCCCCGGCTGTGACCTCCCTGTCAGCAGGTGGAAGAGAAACAAACTTGCTGAAATGTGGCGGGGCCCCGGCTCTCCCATTGGCCCAGCAGAGTTCCGCCATTAACTTGGCGGTTGCTACCCGAGGACTAATTAAACCAGATGGTGGTAAAACCCGAGTGGAGGCACAGAGACACTTTTACATTTAAGTCGATCAAAATTAGGTGGGTGACATATGCTGGTGGAGATTAAGAATTCTAACTGCACATTAGCGGCTCCCACCACACCCTCCGGTGCTTGGTTCTGGTGTAAGTTAAGTGGTGGGATACTCGGTGCAGACACCCCGCTGTCCAGAGGCATTGGCAGCTGGAGGAAGGGGGCAGAACCGGCTCTCCCGGGAAGCAGTGGCCTTTTCCAGGCCAGGGCCAGGCGTCAGATGTCCGTCTCCATGGTGATGTGCGGCAGGACTGCCGCTCTGCAGGGTTGGGCCAGTCCCCAGGATGGCCCTGGGCGAGGCTGTTCTGTTTTATCGTGTCCCTGGCTGGGAGTGGGGGGGTAGGGGGGACATGGGGCTCAGAGGCAGGGCTGGTCCTTCAAGGGTCCACCCCTGGGTGGAGGGAAGCTGGGCTTCCTGGGGGATGGTGGCTGAGGACCCTGCCAGGCCCGCACTGGGCCCCGGCCCGGGCAGTGTGCGCTGTGGGCGTGGGGCCTGGTGGCCTGGGGATGTGCCGGCTGCCTAGTCCGGGGCCCGCTCTTTGGGCCCAGCGAGGCCACTCCTGTTCTTTCTCAGTCTGGCTTCCCTTACAGCCTTTTACAAAGCATATTCGTTCTATTTGTTTTTGAGGTGAAATTCACATAACAAAATGAGGCATTTTCGTCAGCATTCAGGGCGTTCACAATGTGGTAGCAGTGCCGCTTCTGTCAGGCTGTCAGACTCGTGTCGCCTCACAGGGAAGTCGTGCACCCATTGGGCAGCCGCTGCCCGTCACCCCTCTGCCCACCCAAACCCTCCGACCTCACAGCCTTTTCGAAGCAAAGGCCAAGGGCCTGCATGCGGACGGCCGGTGGGAGGCTCTGGAGCTCGGGAGCCGATGTGGCTTTGCTCCCAGCCCCATGCACAGAAACGAGAGGGCAGTGGCTCTGCTCCAGGCTGGGTTTGGACGCAAGCTGCCTAGATCCCCAGACGTGCCTGACCTTGGGTGACACCCCCGGTTCCGCTGGGAGCCGGCATCACGTCAGCACGGTAGCTGCCCCCCGGAGCAGTCGGTGCCTGTGTGCCACAGTGACTGGCAGGCGGTGGAAGCAGTGCTCCGTTAACGGCCCCACCCACCTCCCAGGGCACGGGCGCCCCCACCCTGCTTCCTGGACCCTTCCCGGGATGTCTGAGGGCCTACTGCGTGTGGGCCTGGGCTTAGATGGGGATGGCTCTTCCCAGACGCTGGCATGTCCAGCACACAGACTTCCGGGGCCGCCCACGAGCTTGGCTCTGGGCCACCTGGAGGTCTTGGTCACATCCCGGTGAAAGGCAGCCCCGGCCACAGACCCTGGGTGCAGCTCAGGCTGCCGTTCCGCTGCCCGGAGCCCAGACCCCCAGAGGAGCAGTGGGGCAGCAGGGCGTGCCTCCCCACCCAACCCTGGCCAGGCCCTGTGCTGCAGCCAGCCGGTGGGGCCAGGCTGCCTCCCTCTTCCCTCTGTGTCCTTCCTTCCCCGCCCGTCTTCTTGGGGCAGGTCCAGTGGGGGCGACATCCTGGCAAAGCCCACTCTGTTTCCCTGCCCAGTGGTGCTCACATGTGACAGCACGGGGACAGCACTCATGAAAAGCTCCTTTGTCTGTTCTGGCTAATTAGGAAATAGCAGCAGGCCTCAAAAGGAGCCCAGGCCCCACGTCCTCTCTGGATGTCAACCATGGTTATAACGGGCCAGGCAAGAGTGTCCAGCCTTTGAGTAGAACCAGGAAGACCCCAGGCCATTTCCACAGGGGCCTGTGGCCCACGGTCAGCGTGCCACTGCATTTTGTCCCTCAGAACTGGGAAACTGAGGTGGCCCTGGGAACCGGCACAGGATCTGGGCGCCGAGGACTCAGATTTGAGATTGTCCCCATGTTGGGTGGCTCAGATGGGGGACCCCACTTTCTGAGGCTCAGTTCTCCCACCTTGGAAGTGGGGTGATAACACTGCTGTGTCTCCTGGGCTGAGGCTGCCGGCAGCTGAGGAGGCGTCCGGGTGCCCACGGTGCTAGTCACTGCCCAGGGTCCCCAACCCAGGCTGGGTTCCCTGCTGCGCTGCCTCCGATCCTCCCTCTGCACAGCTGGGTATGCACTCGGGGAGGGACGAGGTTCTTGTGCAAGGCTTGCACAGAATCGGAAGTTCCTCCGATGTGATGGGGTGCCCGACCCCTCCTGCCCCTGCAGGTCTGCCGTGGCAGGGCCGTCCAGCATGGAGGGCCAGCTGCAGTCCCCCCTATGCTTGCCCCTCACCCTCACGGCCCAGGCTGCTGGGTGCCGCTGCGGGCTCTGATTTGCTTCAAAATGAAAGAGTTCTAGCGCGTGGGACTCTGGCGGAGCCTGGGAGACACTGGCATCTGGGGCCTGGGTCTCCGAGATCCACTGGACTGCCTGCACTTCCCAGATTCCGCATGGAGTGGCCAGGACCCAGGCCAGCCTCTCAGCCTCTGGGGCCTCGGATCGTGGTCTGTGAATGGGCAGCAATGAGGGAGCGCTGAGCCCACAGCCGCTCTCCAGCCTCAGAGGCTTGGTGCAGGCCAGCGGAGGGCTCCGAAACCCCAGTCCAAGGGCTGCCTGGCATCGCCATCTGTCCCACCACCACCATGCACCCATGATCATCGGGACATGGGGTTCTGGCGATGACGACTCATTGTGGGACCCCTCTTACCCATCAGGCACCTTAGGTGTCTCCACGAGGTCCTGCCTGGGAACTCATATGGCCTCAGGGCCCTCCAGAGAGGCAAGCAGGCTGAGCGACTATGGCCAGTTCAAGGATGAAAAAATGGAATCCCAAGGGAAACAAAAGCAAAAATGAACAAGTGGGACTATATCAAGCTGAAAAGCTCCTGTACAGCAAAGGACACCATCAGTAGAACAAAAAGACGTCCTACAATATGGGAGAATATATTCATAAATGACGTATCCAGTAAGGGGTTGACATCCAAAATATATAAAGAACTCAGGCACCTCAACAAACAAAAAGCAAATAATCCAATTAAGAAATGGGCAGAGGACATGAATAGACACTTCTCCAAAGAAGAAATTCAGATGGCCAACAGGCACATGAAAAGATGCTCCACATCGCTAATCATCAGAGAAATGCAGATTAAAACCACAATGAGATATCACCTCACACCAGTGAGGATGGCCAACATCCAAAACACCAACAACAACAAATGTTGGCGAGGATGTGGAGAAAAGGGAACCCTCCTACACTGCTGGTGGGACTGCAAATTAGTTCAACCATTGTGGAAAGCAGTATGGAGGTTCCTCAAAAAACTCAAAATAGAAATACCATTTGACCCAGGAATTCCACTCCTAGGAATTTACCCTAAGAATGCAGCAGCCCAGTTTGAAAAAGACAGATGCACCCTATGTTTATTGCAGCACTATTTACAATAGCCAAGAAATGGAAGCAACCTAAGTGTCCATCAGTAGATGAATGGATAAAGAAGAGGTGGTACATATACACAATGGAATATTATTCAGCCATAAGAAGAAAACAAATCCTACCATTTGCAACAACATGGATGGAGCTAGAGGGTATTATGCTCAGTGAAATAAGCCAGGCCGAAAGACAAGTACCAAATGATTTCACTCATATGTGGAGTATAAGAACAAAGAAAAAAACTGAAGGAACAAAACAGCAGCAGACTCACAGAACCCAAGAACAGACTAATAGTTACCAAAGGGAACGGGACTGGGGAGGATGGGCGGGAAGGGAACAACTCAGAGAAGACAAGTAGTGACTCTATAGCATCTCACTACGCTGATGGACAGTGACTGTAATGGGGTTGGTGGGGGGGACCTGATGAAGGGGTAGTTTAATAACCATAATATTGCACATGTAATTGTAGATTAATGATACCAAAATAAATTTTTTTTAATCTTAAAAAAAATGGAATCCCATGAGCAGCGAATCCCATGTAATGCTAAGGGGGTCCACCCAGTGTCCCCACAGAGCTGTGTGGATAGCTGCTCTGAGATGGGCCCGGGCTGGCACCTGTCGCCTGTGCAGAGGCCGGATCTACACCTACAGGAAGGATGGGCCCCGGTGTGATGAGAGTGCCAGTATTCCTTCCAGCTCGCCCGTCCCCAGGAGCCATGGAGCAGCTTGGGAGGAGGGCCTGAGTCAAGGAGGGCAGGCCAGGAGGGCCTGGACCTTGGGCCATCAACAGGCTCTCAGGGGCTGACACCGAGCAGAGTGCGGGAGGGAAGTTTAAATTTGAAAATTAACATGGAATCAAAAGAGACAGAGTAATTTTTCATTCTGCTTGAAAGGTTATTTGCTTTCTCAGCTGATGCTTAGTGTACTGATATATGATGTCAAAAGGTAAATGATTTTAAACCAGATTCAATTTAAATTTCATTACATATTTGTAGGAGATAGAGGCTCTGAGAATCCCTCGCCTTCTCTTGGAGAATCTTTCACTTTTAATAACTCTGGTGCCTAATGCCCTAATCTATTTATTAGGCAACCACATGGCAGGGGCGGTGCTTCCATGGCCCCACAGCCAACTTGAAGTGTCTGAAACCGGCCCCTGGTCCTGGGAGCAGCTCGGCCCGGATCGGTGTGACTGGGGCCCAGCCGCCAGTCCCCGAGCCTTGGCCTCTCCATCTGCAGCGAGGACGGCCTGAGCAGCCCTTTGCACAATGGGGAACTGACAAGAGCTGGTCCCCGAGTCTCCTGCCAGATTCTAGTCTTGGCTGGACCACGAAGCAGCTGTACAACCTTGGACCCGTTACTCCACCTCTCTGCGTGTCTCCTCATGAAAAGTGATAACAGTGATGTCGCTCTGCTGGGATGAATCATGCCCCTCAGAATACATGTCCACCTGGGGCTTCGGGAAGTGGCCATATTTGGAAACAGGGTCTTTGAAGAAGTAATTGTTTAAGATGGGGTCTTCCTGGAGTGTAGGGTGTCCCTAAACCCAGCGGCTCAGGTCCTCATAGAGAGGAGGACACAGAATCAGACCTGGGCAGAAGGCACTGGACTCTGGAGCCAGGGAGCGGAAGATGCATCTGCAGGGAACATCGCATGGTGTGGGAGAGAGGCCGGAGCTGCTGTTCCCTCATGGCCTCAGAGGGAACCACGCTGCCCACACCTGAGCTCGGAGTTCTGGCCTCCACACTGGGAGTCAAGAATCTTCTGTGGTGCCAACTGCTAAGTCTGGTGCTTGGTAACAGCTGCCCATGGAAGCGAGTGCCATGCTTGGGGTAGGTGTGTGGGAGCAGTGCATCATGGATCCTGCCCCAGACTGGACCCAGCTCCTGGTGGCACTGCGGACTCACACTTGTGCACCATCCTCTTTCCTGATCCCCACCTCTATCCCACCTGCCCCATGGCCACGGCCAGGCACCGCTGTGCTCTGAGGCCCCATTCCATGTCCAAACAGCCCAGGGCCAGAGATGCAGCAACCACGGCTGGTGCTCTGCTTGCAGAGTGTCCGGCCACACCCCAGTTCCGCTGGGGCAGGCCGCACATCCCAGGGAATGCTATATGTTGGCCGTGGGTGTGTGGTCCCTCCGGGGAAGGAAGTCAGAGGCAAAACATCACCGTCTATGGTGCAGCTTACCCCAGGGGCAAAGCTGTGACTGGAGTCATTGTGGGGTTGTCCTGAAGCTCCCTGAGGGCCAGGCTCCTGGTGGAGCTGAACGCAGAGGCCCAGCAGGGTGCCTGGGCCAGAGCACGGACATGGGGCCATCGGTGGGCTCAGGGGTGGCACGTTTCTCTAAGGCTACCCGGAAAGTCCTAGTGGGGACTCCAGCCTGGGTGTACTGCTTGTGAGGTTTGCTTCAGGGGGGCTGTACCCCCTCCCTGGGCCATACTGACCATGTGCCCTCCCAGGCCGGCCTCCATCCCCGGCTGCTTTTGGGGAATCAACTCATGATTTTTACCCCGGGCCGTAGGGTGACCACAGGTGTGTAGGCCTGGCTGCAAGAGGTGGACAGAGCTCTCAGGAGGGCCGGGGAGAGGTAGACACAGCTAGAAGGAGAGTACAGAGACCCTGGAGAGGGAGGGGGTATAGAGGGTCTGGAAGGTTCCATCAGGACAGGCCTGTGGTCGCTTGCAGACCCTGGGCTCTGGAGAATCCTGCAGGCCAGGGAAGGGGCCGGAGAGGGACAGGATCCAGCGGGTCCTGACCCCGGCCATGCCATAAGCAGCCAGCTTCCACGTCAACCGCCTGGGGAGCTTTGTGGGTGGGTTGTTTCTCCCCAAAATGTCTGTTTTTAGGGGGAATGCATGCATGGATGGAATTGTCTTTGGAAATTAATTGCCTGGTGAATTCTTCCCACTACGGCTATAACAGTGCAGGATCCAGGGCGTGGAAGGAAGAGCTGTAAATGGGTTTCCTCTGGCCCATTTCACCAATTACCGCCTTATCATTGTCCTTTGGCTTTATTTACCCAGCACGATGTTGCTTTTAAGTGTGCATCTGGGTACTTTAAAAAAATAATGTTAGTGCATCCGAGGAACTCTTCTCCCCCGTTTGGGTTTGTTTTATTTTGCAACATCAAACAGTGAGGAATGGAAGGTTCCAGATCACAGCCTGGGGACCCATGGGGTTAAGCACGCGGACTCGCTATCCAGGCGCTGAGCTTGCTTCTGCCTAACTGGAGGCCCCGTTCCCTCCACCCCACTCCCGTTTTCTCTCTTGTTCTGCAGCGCTAATGGTATTGTTTGTTCCCGGTGCCACACAGAGAAAGCACAGGATGATCGCCCAGGCATTAGTCATCATTAAGCTGGGGATAAAAACAAAGAAATTCTAAAGCGCTGTTTCTAGGATGGGCGTTGTGTCTGCGACGAATGGTGTTTATTACAAATGTGGGGCTCAGGGGCCCGGGAAGGGCCCACGTCTCCACAGTGGAGAGCATGGTGTAGGCGTGGAGGTCAGATCAGGCTGCTGCTAGCAGCCGCCCAGCCTGCACCGGGCTTGTCACTGAAGCGTCACGTTCAGTGCCGGGGGCGCTGCCCCTCATCGCTGTGGGCATCCCTTCCGCATCTCGGAGTTAGCTCGGGCTCGAGAGGGAACAAGAGGATGGCTGGGCCTTGCTTCCCAGGGGCTGCCTCCTTCCTCGGAACGTCTTTGAAGGAAACGAACATCTGATCAACGCTGGTGTGAGCAGCGATTTATTCTTCCCCATGAAGAAGCTTGAAGGTGGGCAGTGAAAGGTGCTCAGATGCGCAAGAGCAAGAGGGCACCCTGGAAACAGGCTGGTCCTGTGGGCACCCGCCTTGGGTTCTGTGTCCACTCACCTTGGGCGACCCGGTGGGGTTCAGGCATCATCAGGTGCCCCAGGGAAGGACTTCGCTGCAGGGGGACCAGGGAGGCCTGGTGAGGCAGGACACTCCCTAGAGTGACTCAGGCTCCACGGCTCTGCTGGGACTCCACTGCGTCCGGCCCGCCCTGGGCTCCAGGGGATGGGTGAGAGGCCACCTTGGGAAACCAGCAGCAGTCTGAGGTGGCTCAGCCCAGCCGGGGGTTTGTGTCTGTCGGTTCCTTCCTGCAGGAGACCCAGAGCTGGCAGGTCTCAGCAGAGGATGGCAGGGGCTGGTCCCAGGACCAGTTCACTCAGCTGAGGCCTGCAGCTCACCCGTAGGTCCCCATATAGTTCCCTGGACGGACTCCTCTGGCCCAGCACAGGTCCCAGGGCCCGTTGTCCTGAGGCAGCGGCTGTGCGGGGACGTGGCTGTGACCTCGTGTCTCCTCGAAGCTGCCATGTGGGTACCAGGGCGCTGGGCCCTTTGCCCTGCTCTGCCCTGCATGCTGGCCGTGCTCTGTGCCCCTTAGGCACCTATCCAGAGCCTGCAGTTGCGGAGCACACACTGCCAGGAGAGGGTGGTCGTCCCCTGTGTGGGACAGGCCAGTCTCAGCACCTCCGTCCACAGCACCGATTGGCTGGAGGCCAGGTTCTGATGGGCTGAAGAAATGTGTGATGCGATGAATTTAAATGGCTCATGGTGAAAGCCGGGGCTGGTTTGGGGGTCTGAACGGAGACATGGTGAAGCTGCCGTGGGCCCAGTTGGGAGGGGACATGCTCCCCCTGCTGGGACACTGCCATGAGCAGGTGGGGTCACCGTGGTCTAGCCCCCGCCACCACCTGGGAGAGGCTCGGGCTGCCCCCACCCACCTATGGGAGACGCAGGTGAGCACGCTCCCTGCCTGTGCCTCTGCCTCTCCTCATCACCACCATCACCGTCCGTAGCATCCTGCAGCATACTGAGTCTCCCACCCAGGGATCTTGGGCCCTGGGGTGTAGGAGGACCCTCCAGACCATGCCCCTGCCCCTCCCAGGAGGCCCTCTGGGCCTCAGCTAAGCCCATTGTTTCTCAAACGGCAGCTTAATACAACCTTCTGTTGATGTAAAATCAATTTGGTGGGTCAGGATCATTTTTAATAATGTAAAAATATTTACCCACATTAAAATTCCCTTTTGTGGCGTAGAGCTTCATGAGGTTTGACGCACGCGGAGGTCCTTGTAAACCCCGCAGAGACCCCCCTTGTGTGCCTCGCCCCCGGCAACTGTTCTCGGGGCTGAGACCTGGCCTTCTCCGGGTGTGAGTGGAGCCCCTCTCACGCTCTCCTGGAGGTCGGCCTCCCTCGCCCGGCGTGGAGCATCTGAGGGCTCCCCGTGTGGTTGCGAGTGCCAGCCAGTTGCCCCTTCCCCCTGCCGGCCCGCACTGTGTCTGGGCAGACCCCCTCACTCACCCACGGGGGGCTGCCAGGGCCGCGTCCAGGCCAGAGCGTGAACAACGCTGCCGTGAGCGCCTGTACACAGCTTGTCACGTGAACCCAAACTCTCTGTTCCCTGGGGCTGTGTGGCTTGACGCAGTGCGAGGAAGCCGCCCCACGTGTGCTGAGCTCTGAGGGTCTCCCCAACGCCTCCGGGAGGGGGCTGTCCTCAAACCAGGTTCACTGGAGCTGTGACTACTGAGGGTCTGCAGGGGCTGGGCTGGGGGACAGAGCTTGTCGGACGTCCCGAGCAGGGCCAAGTCAGAGCATTGTTCCAAAGAAACAAAATGCTAGATGCTGATGGCAACTGGGTCCCATGTGGCCTGAGGTTCTCCATTTCAGCCCCGTCGCATCCATGGAGACGCCCAGCACCGGTGTGCAGGGCCAGCCCCAAGGCCCGGAGCCTGGCCCTGGAAGCGCTGGTCCAGGCGGTGGTCATAGGCTAGAGGCGGGTGGCTCGTGGCCAAGGCTGGCGCCCTGAGACCTCATCTGCCCCCCCACTTCCTCTCCTCCCCTGACTGCACCCCCGCACCCAGCACCCTCCTGCCTTGGGCCCAGTGCCTGCGTCCCCCCACTCAGCCCTCCCACAGGACCTCTCGCCCAACACCTTCCTGCCGACTAGGCCGCCTGGCGGCTTCCCGATGCCCCTCCCTCGCCCTGCCTGTGCTTCTCTTCTGGGGAATCTTGCATCTGCTCACATCCTGAATCAGGGGGACGCACAGTCTTTCTCTAAAGGGCCAGAAAATGAGTGTGTGCTTTGATGGCCACGTGGCAAACATCTCAGCTGCTCCACTCGGCCCTGTAGCAGGAAAGCCCCTCAGCAGATGGGCCAGCCTCTTGCCATGGGCTAAGTTGTCTTCGGCAGTAACTTGTATGCTGAAGCCCTCACCCCCAGGACCTCAGAACGTGACCTTACGGGGAAACAGGGTGAGTGCAGATGTACCTAGCTAGGCTGAGGCCACACTGGAGTGGGCCGGTGCTGACCCAATGTGACTGCTGCGCTTCTGAGAGCCCCGGGCGAAGAGGCACTGGCTCCTGTGGGGACAACGCACGGGAACACCAAGGCAGAGATGGGACGGGGACACCATGGTCGCCCACACTCCTGGAAGCCCCAAGAGAGGCCTGGGACGTGCCCTCCCGAAGCCTCAAGGAACCAGCCTGCCAGTGCCCTGGTCTCGGATTCCAGCCTCCAGCCAGGAAGAGGATGGACGCCTGTTGTTTCAGCTGCCCCATCTTGGGGGCTTGGTTACAAAGGCCACTGAAAGCGAGCAGTCCTCGTTTAAGACTGGCCATCACTGGATCTCCTGATTTGAGAGCAGACGGTCCACCCTCCCAAGCCAGGCCCTGAATGAGCAGCTTCCCATTAGCCTCTGTCCACCTGTCTGTCTGTTGCCACCCATGCTGCACCAGGGCAGCCCGCCTGCTGGTTACTTCTGGCAGGTGGCTGTCCACCCACCCCTGTGGCAGCTATATAAAAGCCACAAACACAGTGGATTAGAGCAGGACACATTTCTCACCTTGAAGTTCTGAGGTCAGAGGCCTGGCATGCGTCTCATGGGCTAAGGTCAAGGTGTGAGCAGAGGGTCCAGGGAGCAGCTGTCCCTTTTCTTTCCAGCTTCCAGAGACCCTGAACCTTTGGCTCAAGCCCCTCCCCCACCTTCAAGGCCAGCAGAGTGGCATCCTGTCCCCTCTCTGACCTCTGCTTCCAATTGCATCTCTAGCCTCGTGGTGACGTTGGGCCGGCCCCCAGGTAACCCAGGCTCACCCCCAGCTCAGGGGCCTCAGCTTTGCCTTGGCCACAGAGTTCCCACTGCCATGTCAGGCAGCATACTCACAGGTTCTGGGGATTAAGACCTGGATTTCTTTGGGGACATCATTTGACCTGGCACACCCACCCCGTGGGTGATCCCCTTGAGGTTAGGGAGCAACCTGCTCCCAACTCAGGATCCACCTCCAGCCTTGGGGGTGCCTTCCAGCTTCGTCCAGCACCCACACTCTGGGGCACCACCTACCTCCCTGTCCCCAGCAGGCCCTGAGCTACGAGGATGTCAGATGCCCTAGAGGACCCACGGGCACAGATTGTCCACCCCAGGGTTTCTGGGCAGCAGGCCTGGGCTGGGCACCAGGTGGCCCCTCGTACAGACACGGAGAATATGCCCCTGGCCACCGCCCTCTGCAGTTTCCAGGGGCCTCTGTACCATTGTCTCTGATGGTGCTCACAGCCCCTGGGGTCAGAGAGGGCTTCATTGCCCCTGGGCTCCTGAGGAAATGGCACATATGTGAGGGCCTAGCCCAGATGCTGCCAGATGAAGGGGACACTGTGGCTGTGTTAGGGGCACCTGTGGGGAGGCCCCCTGCACCCTGCTCAGCAGCCTAGAGTAGCTGTCTGCTCTGTGC
The DNA here is from genome assembly GCA_032199065.1 of Smutsia gigantea. NCBI lineage: Eukaryota > Metazoa > Chordata > Mammalia > Pholidota > Manidae > Smutsia > Smutsia gigantea. Next base: position 28,871 of record JAVSCE010003940.1, on the reverse strand, counting down.
ACCTGCGTGGGTGCACAGCTGTTGCCAAAATCCTTCTTGGTGGGAGAGTGGAGCAGGTGCAGAGGCCACACCTTCCACAAGCTGCCGTGCACAGCCAACTCCGTGTGGTGGCCATTCAAGGCCCCAGAGCCCAGGAGTCCCGGTCCCACACAGTTGTCCTGTTAACCCTGGGTGTGCCGGCTGGCTGCCCGGGAGCTCCCAGGGGACGTCTCTCCTTGTTGCCTCCTTCCGGGTCCTTGCGAGAAGAGATAATGTCCCGTGAATGCATTTGCATGTTGATGGCACTGTCATTATGTATCTCGGAGTGTCTGTTGTGCAGAGAATGAGGTAATCATGTCGGGGTACGCTGAATAGACTTGAAAAGACTGCAAGATGGCACTTTCACTGGGAGAGGGGAGTTCGTTTAAAATGTGCTGTCAAAATATGTTGTTCTAAATGCTGAGTTGATGGTTCTTTTGTTTTTCTTTGTTTCTTGAATGTGTCATTAGAAAAAATTAACAATGACATCAACTGCGAGCTGGGACTGCAGATCCTCTGAACGGAGTCCGGGTTGAGTTGTCCTTGTGATTTCTTAAGTGATTTCTCTGCCTTTAAATATTACACAGCTGGTGACGAAGGCCCATCACAACTTTTTTGTTCATTTTCTGAGAGTTGGCTGTGTGTGTTTGGAGAAAGCAGACATGAGATGCCGTGAAGTGGCAGCCCGGACAGCGCCCATTCCGGGTCCGTGCAGGCCCCCCGCTGGCTTCCCAGGAGGGCCCACCCCAGCCCCACCCAGCACCAGTGGGACCCACGGACAGGAGCTGGGGGTCCCGGGCCACTGGATTCTTAGCCCATGGAATGGGGCTGTGTGCCTCAGCGTGTCTGCTTAGCTCCTCTGGGATCTCTCATCCCAGGGGAGGAATGGACAGCGGCCTTAGCGGAAGGCAGATGTGTGTCTGCATCTGGGGGTGGGGGGTGGGGAGCCCTGAGCTGGCCTTGGGGCTGCATGTCTGGGAGCCCCGCCTGCCGAGAGGCCAGCACAACTTCTTCCTGAGAGTCTGAGCAAGGATGCGCCTTGGGGGCTGACCTCATGCCAAGCCTTGGAACCTGCCCCCTCCCGCCTCTCCTGGGACCCTCGCCAGCCCTGCAGGGAGGAACCCGCTTCCTCCATGTTCCCGTTTGGATGGGGCGGCCTGTGTGAGCAGAGCAGGGGGTGGAGGAAAACCACTCCATTCCTGGGACTCCCTGTGCTGTGGAATTCCACAGATGTGAGCTCCCTGCCCCTGTGGCACAGCCCTCCCTGAGAGCCATGCAGGCTGGGCCAGGGGTGGCCGGGCTCGGGCTGGACGGCCCCTCTGGACGCGCCAGTGTCTGCAGCCCAGGCTGGCACTCCGTGGCTCTCAGCGAAGCCATGTGCCCTGTCCCCGGGGATGCACAGGACGTGAGGGGACCCTGGCTGGTAGGGGTGGTGGTGGGGGCTGTTAGGAGGTCCTGATGTGTACAGAAGCCTTCGGAGCCTTACTTTCCAGGGAGCCTCTGCGGGCCCCCCAGCCACACTGTGCTCACGTCAGGAAACACCTCTGAGCATCAGGAAGCTTGACGGTCAGGGTGGCTGCCTGGGGAAGCTACATCCAGTGTGCGCGTGCACCTGCGGCCGTGTGTGCATGGGGTGTGTGCGCGTGAGGGGTGAGGGTGGAGGAGGCAGCCTGCGGCCCCCAGTCGCTGGCTCTGGTCCCCCTGCCCTGCACCTCTGGCCACTGGCCTTCAGGCCTCCCAGCCCAGTTCTGCTGCTGTGATGTGAGAAGACAGTACAGTCCAGGGCAGAGAACCCGGAGGGAAAGGCATCCTCTTCCCTCCCCAGGTTGGCTGTGTAGACCCCAACTGCAGCCTGGCCCTGGGCTGGTTCCCACAACACACAAAACCAGGGCTCCCGCCTCCTCACAGTGCGCGGGCCCGGCCACGTCCTTCCACAGGAACAACTGCACTACCTTTTTCACTGGGGTGGGGCCCTGGGCCGGCCTCCTAGGAAATAGGGCTGGTGGGGCCTGCAGTCCTTGGGTGTAAAGGGGGGAGCAGGCCATGAGCTCCCAGGCCTCAGCGGGAGGGGTCGGGCATGGTGATGGGGGGGTGGGTGGGTGCAGGGGAGGAGGCGGTGGGTGACCCTCCTTGGGTGGTCGCACCTCAGGTGATAATGGCCCTTGCCTCATGGTGACACTGGAGGGGTTAGTGGGCCATCTCTGGAAGAAAGGGCTTTCGGGAGGAGAGTTGGGGTGCCCAGGATGAGCTGGGGCTGGCCTGCTTCTCCCAGCCCCTGGGACGTCTGGCAGGCACTGTGGACACAACTTTCGGCCGCGCGTGCATGGTCATCAGGCAGAGGTAGCCCCGGCCCCTTCCCATGCTGGTGACCCCAGCCAGCTGAGTCGCCATGGTGACAGGAGGAGGGGGTGGGCTGGCATCTGCATTTTTGCAGCAGAAGGAATTTGGCAAGTCTCCTGTGCTGCCTGCCTGTGGTGTCCAAGCTGGACTTCTGACAAAGGGGCTCTGTGAAGCTTCTGTGCTCCCTGCCGATGAGCCCCTGAGGACGCAGGCCAAGCGAACCCCCCGCCCAGGGGGCTCAGCTTCATCTGAGGGAGTCCAGCTCCCATCCCAGCCCAGGGCGGGTTATGGGGCCAGGGCCCAGCCGTCCCTGGGGACCTGCCCTCTATCCTGAGGTTTCCGTCCACACGTGGCTTCCATGGTCACCACAGAAGAGGGCCAAGGAGGATGGGGCAGAAGGGGAGGGCCGGGCTGGAAAAGGGGCATGCCCCGCTGCACTGATCCCTTTAGCCAGAATGACCCCAGGGCCCAGCTCCATGCAAGGCTGCATCCACAAGGAGCCCTGCGTGCACAGGGAGGGGCTGTTTCTCATCCCTGGGCAAGGACAAGGCAGCAGACATGCCGGCTCACCCATGTCCTGCCAACGGTGCCCGCAGCTGCGTACCAAACCCTGTCCAGAACCAGAACGGAGCTGCTAAGAGGTGCGACTGGTCAGGGGGCAGGACCCGACTGCAGAGGCGGTCTCCCCTGCAGGGACCCTGTGTGCAGGCCAGGGCACAGTGCTCACACCTTTCTTATGCCGGGCAGGGTGGCGCTCTTCAGCATGTCTTCAATCCCAGAAGGGCACATCCACTGCCCGGGTCTGGGGCAGACAACCCCAAGATGCAGCTGGCCCTAAGCCTGCGGCTTCCGGCGGGCACAGGGCTGTCTGTGCTGGGCTCTTCCCATCAGGCCTCCAGGCGCAGAGCTGTCAGCCAGAGCTGGGGTTCCGGCACATTCCAGCGCGCAGGGCCATGCCATGCATGGCTCCGGCCGGCACTCAGGGGCCCTTGGCAGACGTCCAGGAAGGATCAAGCACACCACATGCCAGGATCCCTTCCTGACGTGTCTTGGTCGCTGACCGTGAAATTTTAGGTTGCGGTGTTGCTGAGAGGATGCTTTTCAGGTCCCCGCTCCATATCTTCCTTTTCCCACCTGTTGCTGTTTTTCTGGGCAGAGAAGCCTGAATCTGGAAATATGTGGAGAAAACCAGGCCAGTGTGGGGGCATGTGACCTGAGTGCAGCTGGGGTCACCACTGTTCAGTGGAGGGACAGGGCTAGAGAGGGCATGAAGGACGGGCCCGGGCTTGTGGGCACAGGGCAGCACCCTGAAGTTGATCAGGTGTGCCGCAGAGCTAGGGTTCCTGGAACCCCAGCTGATGGATGGGAGCCACTTGGCAGGGGTGACAGACCACGGCCCCCCCTTCCAGCTGCCACATTCCCAGCAGGCACAAGAGCACAGGTGAGGTGGGGCCAGGCAGGGGAGGCGGCGCAGGCCTTCCTCCCAGGATTTTGTAGGGCTCCCCGCGGAGGTGACCACAGAGCTGACCCTGAAGGGTCTTCAGGTCTGAGGAGTGTGTCTGCCCAGTAGGAGGCACAGAGAAGCAGCGCCAGGTGAGAGGGAGGCTGTGGTCAGAGCCTTGGGGGCTGCAGGGTCCTCCAGCCCTGGGCTGATGGAGCCTCTGGCCAAATGTGCCCTCCTGCATGTGTCAGGTGGGGGGTGCCCCACCTTTGGGAGGCAGGATGACATGCAGACATGGCCAGGGGCCATGGGGTCAGGGCAGGGTGTGGATCTGATGGCCTCCGCAGTTGGTCTGCAATGAGAAAGGCCAGTCTGGTGGTTCAGAGGGGAGCATAATGCTGGGGGACTGGCCAGGGAGGCCCTCATGACACCACCAGTCCAGGTGGGCGCCTCGGTCCCTCTGGGCCTGCTGCATCCTTCTCCAGCCCCTCGTCACTAGTGGGTCACCAGCCTGCAGCACACTAAGCAGCCCCTCCTGCTTCCGAGAGCATGCCCACAAGGCCTCTCCCCACCCCGGGCTGCTGGGCGCAGGGCTCCCACGCACGGCGCAAGGCCAGGTCGGCACCCTGAGGACATGCCTGTGAGGCTCCAGGGCCTAGCGGAGCTCATGGGGGGCCAGGGCAGGACCTTCATGTGTGCATGTCATAACACACATGCACTCCATGTGATCTAACGTGTGAGCGCACACAAGAGCCACATTTATAATCATACATGTGAGGGAGAGTGAGCCATGAGAACAAGATGTCCTTTGTGTTTAGGTGACACAGGTGATCTCAGTGTCACACAGGTTTGTGTACATTGCAGATGTGTGTGAAAGACACATGTACAAGGCTACGGTATGAGTACATGTACCTGTGTGAGTGTGTGCTTACCCTGTGCACACACAGAGCACAGCCCTCACACACACACGAGCACGTGTGCTCACACGTGCACAAATGTGCACACACATACACAGCACCCCTCTGACATCTGGTCCGTGCAGTGAGGCTGCCCTGGAACCAGCCCTGTGCTTCTGTGTCCTGTGGTTTGCTTCTCCTGAAACCTGGCAGGGACCCCTGCCCTTACATGGTGTGGGGCCGTTTCTTCGTGCATCCCCTATTCCCCCTAGGTACATGCACACACACACAGTTCTGCTGATGAGCACGACCATGGTGCCCTCCCACCCCTGGCTCTGCAAATCCTAGCAGCCCAGGGCTTTGCTGAGAGGCACAGAGGGAGAACTGTGTGTCTGTCGGAGGGCTTTCCCCTCCTCAGGCCAGGAAACAAGTGGGTTTCCTTTGTTTGCCAGGAGTTCTGAGTCCATAAAAGACAAGCCTGCAGAGCAGGCCCTCCTCCCGGCCCTGACAGCATGTCAGCACCAGAGAGCCCAGCAGGGCTGAGCCTGTCCTACCAGCGAGACAGACACAGGGCTGGGGCGTACACTACGCTGATGTGCTGGCAGAGTTCCTGGCAGAGTTTGTTTCGCCAAACATCTCACTAAGGAGGAACGGAGACTCAACCTGCTTATCAAAATTGAACATTTTGAAGCCTCCTGAGGAATTTTTAACTCTTGGGTTTCCATGTCAACAGCATGCCTGTCTGTGTTACGGCCAAGGCTTCCGGCCCCGGCGGGCCCTCCACCACAGGAGGACAGGCTGCCTTTGTCTTCCGCAGTGATAGGCGCATGCAGCATGCGCACATGGGTAGGGCAGTGTCTTCCGTTGTGGAGGACGGTTAAGACGCCAAGACAAGAGGTGTCCCCACTGTGAGGATGAGCTGGGGGGCCCCTCTGCTGGCCTGACAGTGGCCCTCAAAGCATGAAGCTGCCCAGAGAGAAATGGCCCCCAGGGCTTGGTGAGGGGCTGGCTGAGCCCAGCTCCCCACTGGAGGGTCCGGACCCGGCCGAGGGCATGCTCTCTCGGGACACCACTGGGCTGGGTGCCAGTCCTGGAGGAACCGGGAGAGGGCTGCTGTTAGGGGAAATGCTGCCCAAATTAAAACCAGGCCAGCTTCCAGCCTGACAGTGACCAGGGAGGCCCAGAGGACATGAGCCAGAAAGCTGTGTGCCGCCAGGTGGGAGGCAGCAGATGGCATGGGTGGCGCTGTGGCTCCCTCATCCTGCAGCGGCCGTGTGGCCAGCCCTGGGGCCTGAGGATGATGTTCCTGCACTGTCCCCTGGCACGTTCTCCTCGGCTTGTGTCCAGGGGGCAATGTCATGGGATGAAGTGGGGCCTGGCTGGGAGGAGCCCTGGGTGGTGTCCCCTCCTCACCTCTGTCCACTCTTCAAGATCAGAGGTCTTGCGCCAAGATGGCCATGGGAAAGCCTGGAGCACTCCTTGTCTGTGAGCCAGAGGCACAGCCTGGGGTCAAAGAACAGGTTTGGTTCTGACTGTCCCGGCCACCTCCCAGGGTTCTCGGGAGCTCCAAGCCCTGTGCAGCTGTCCCTTCCCCCATGTTCTTCACCCTTCCTGCCCTCTCCAGTGGTTTCCTTTGCATCGCCGGTGTGGAGGCAAGGCTGGTGCAGGCAGACCTGCTGGGGGCATGGGGGGCAGGAGTGTCTCTGTGGGGACAGGGATGTCATTGTCACATCCTGTGTGGCACCTCCCACCAGGGGCCCATTTTTGTATGTCCAGGGAGCTTGACATTCTTAAAGGGTCGTTAACAAAAAAAGGAGAGGTGCCCTGCAAGGAAGGTGGTACGGGGCCCATAAAGACTGAACTGTTTATCACCTGGTGCTTTATAGAGAAAAAGCCTTTGGCTTCCTGGGTTCAGGGGGCGGAGGTGGGAGCCGCCACTGAGCAGGCTGGAGAGACTCACCCTGGACACAGGCCTGACGGGCCAGCCTGTGCTGTGCTCTTCCCCTCCGTGCGTCAGGGTTCGGCCTGGGGTGCCTGGGGCGGTCAGGTGCTGGCTGCTGGGGCATCCCTCCCTGAGCTCTTTGGAGCCCAGGCATCGCTCTCGGGGCACTGTGGAGGTGGGGCGCGGGGGCTCAGCTGCAGGGCGGCCCCTGGCCCAAACAGGTGTGGCCGTCAGGTGCCGCTGCCTTGCTGCCTAACAAGGGCCCTGACTCAGAGGCCAGCCCCAGCATCCTCAGGCCAGCGCTGCTCCAGGCCACGGGTGTTTCTCATGCGTTCCTGTGTTTTCTTGAGTAGTGACTTCTGGTGCATTGTTCTCATGAAGGCACAGGCCCATAGAGACCAGAGTCAGCCACACAGGGCCACCCACGGCTCCCACTGGGGTCACCCCCCCATGTCCCTGGGTGGAGAAAGTCGCCCATGGGGTGGGGAAACAGTCTCCACCTGTGTGAACTGCAGGGTCATGGGGGGAGGGCATAGCAACTCGGCGGCCTCCGCGCAGTCTGGACCCCTGGAGACAAGCCACTCGGATCCCCAGAAATGCGAGTTCTGTCATGTTTATCTGCTTCTTTCTCGTGTCTCCTCTGGCGCATGTCTGACGGAGTAGTCACTCGGTTTGCATGGGCAGACACGAGCACATACACATCTGGGGGACACATTCACTTTTGTGAAGTGATCCGATGCTGCTGCATGGAGGTTTGGGACCCCTGGGCTGGTGTGACCCCGTCTTACGGCTCCAATTGGGCCAGACTAGTTTTACTGAGAGAGGAACCTCAGGGCCCCGGGAGACCTGCCGAGTAATTGCTATGTTCAGACCTCGCTTTCTTGGTAAATAATGACATTTCTCCATCTCACCGAGGATGCTGTCCCTATGGAAATGAAGACAAGGCCAGCTCAGCCGGGGCCCTGGAGAGGCGGCCAGAAAGACCATGGTGGGCCCCCAAATTGATTAATTTGCAAGATAATGGGACAAAGAGGGCAACATGATAAGGCCTGGGCACTTGTGTGGCCTGTGCGGCCCAGACCCTCGGGATGAGGTGTCACCCTGTTTCCCAGGCAAGAAAAGCTCTTTGATTTCCCTTTTGGCACCTGGTTTGAAACAAAGAGAATTATTATGCTGACTTTTCCTGACAACAGTGTTGCTTTTGGACAGGTGTAGTTTGTCAATGCAGCTCTGCTTCTGCTCGTATGCTTTATGCAGGAGAGGTGCTTCCGGAAGCTGTGTGTGTGTTAGGTAGCCGTAAGAATCGAGGGGGAACGGGCATTTCTTGAAAAGGCGTGCACCCCGCTGTGTGCTTGGGGCTGCCAAGGGCTCCCATGAAGGGTCCTGCCGACTGTGCCATCCTGGGTTGGCAGAGGTTCCCCGAGAGCCCTGTCTGCGTCCACAATCCTGCAGGAGGAAGACGAAGTCTGATTTAGCATCTAAAGGATCGGACGGCTGCCAAGGGGTCATGGGTCAGGGTCGGGAGTGGGAGAGGAAGGCCAGGGGCCGCTGATGGAAGAGTTGGGGCAAAGGGTAGCACAATGTGGCCAGAGGGCAGCCCTGCACCCCAAGCCATCTCCAGTCGTGCCTGTGGAATCATGATGCCATTGATCCGAGCCCAGGGGCTGTCACATCTGAGATGCTTCTGGGTGCAGGCTACAGAGCTCAGCCGGAACGGGCTCCGACAGCAACGGGGCAGTTGGTGGTTGGCTCAGGGAGGAGCTCCCCAGTCCAGGGCCTGGGGTCTGCTGGGCCCTGCCCCCCGGGTCTGGCTTGCTCACGGCCCCAGTGAGCCACCAGCCACACCCAGGGCTGTGCTTTCCTCCTCCCAGCGTGGGGCCCAGACACAGTTCCAGGCAGGAGACAAATATGTGTCCTGGCTGGACCAGCAGAGGTCATAAATCCATTCTCACACCTCAAACTTTGGGGAGCATGCAAGGGGCCCAGGGTCTGAAGCCAGGGGGCTGCCCCTGGGGACGGGCCACCTGCTTGGACCATGGCTGCCTGGCAGGTCCAGCCCCTGTAATCCTGTAGACATCAGGGGTGGGCTGGGAAGGTGGATGCTGCCTGGCCCGCCAACAGCGTCCCTTTGAGAGGACGCTTTTCCAGGGTGACCTGGAGCCGGGAGAACACACGCCCCATGGGAAAGACTGCCCGACCTCTGGTTCCCAGTCCCCTGTATAAAGTGAGGCAGTTGCACCACTGACCTCCAGGGTCCCCTCCTGCTTGAGCCCGAGATGTCAGGGCCCAGATACGCCATGGTGCCCAGGCCCCGTCCTTTGTTCTTTCCAGATCCAAGCTGGCTGCCCTTCTCTCAGTTCTTTCAAAGTAGCTGCACTAAAATAATCTCATAATTCGCCAATTATTCCTTCTTTACAAAATGATATTATTCAGAGTTTAGTCACTAATGTACTGTGAGACATGTGGCCTCAAATTTCAGCTTCCGATATTTAGAGGAAGATTTGTGGCGCTCACCATAACGGTTTCGTTCTGTGTTGCCTGCCGGGCCATTTTTCTTCCCCAATAATAAAAGCAGCCGTTTATTAAAAGCTGGCCAGGTAGTGTCAGGCCTGATGGGTGATGTATATGTGGGTATGAAGCGCAAGTCCTCACAGGAGCCCTGAGAGGGGCCCACCCAGGGAAACGGGGATGGCGCTGAGGGAAGTGCATGGGGACACTCAGCCCGGAGGAGGCAGCACCAGAGTCTGTGGCCCTTCCCGTGACCCCTGCCTCCTGGGTGTGCACGGGGACCCAGTTTTGTTTAAGCCTTCGTGTCTTTCTGGCCCAGCGGGGTTCCCTTGGAGCCTGCATGAAGACAGTGCTACATTGGACCTCAGGCCTGCTTTGCAGGTCAGCTCAGCCCTAGGTAAGGACTCAGGCAGATCTGCTGGGTCAGGTGGTCGCATTTACCTGGCTGCTGCTGGGGGCTGCTGGTGACACCTCGTGGTGTTGGCAGCTGGAGGGAGGTTGTGGGTGTGAGTCCCTGCCGGCAGCCTCAGCTCACCCTCCACACCATCTCTTATCTCGGCGCAAAGCCCTGCCCTGCAGGATGCTGCATCAGGCCGGGCCCCAGCTGCTGGCGAGCTGTGCGGCCCTTCAGGCTCTCGGCCAGGTGCGGCGGCCCCGCTGGGAGGCTGGGGACCCGCACAGCCCTGGGGCGGCTCTGGCTCCCGCTGGCGCTGGCGGTGGTTGGGATCAGTGGCTGAGTGTCCCTCCCGGAGCCCGTTTTCCGGCTGTGGGCCCCCGAGGGAGGCGCTGTGCCCCAGGGCTGCATAGCGAACGCTCCCAAACTGGGTGACTTAAAGGACAGTTATTGTCTCAGCTCTGGCGGCCAGAAGTCTGAGGGGCAGGTTCCCATGAGGCCCCTGAGGAGGAAGGGCTGCTGGCGTTGTGATGCCCTTGGCTTGTGGCCGCACCCCACACGCTCTGCCTCCCCTTCCCGGAGTGCCCCTCCATCTCTGGGTCTGTCCCTCCACCTCCTCTCACAAGGACCCAGTCTCAGTGGATCAGGCCCCACTCCCCCCTCCCATGAACCACACCTGCAGGACCCCGTTTCCAAATCAGGAAGTCTGGCAGCTTGAGGCTTCCAAGGGTCAGGGGCTGGACATCTCTTTCAGTGGGACTCGGTTCTTTGAACAGGCAGGCTGGCCTCTCTGAGCCCCAGCTTCCTACCCAGCACCGCCCTTTCCTGGGGTTGGGAGATGAGGTATGTGGACACTTAGTGTGGGGTAGGGTGCTGATGATTTACATAAACCCAGTGTGACTGGGAGACGTGTGCCTGGGTCCAGCTCCCCATCACGGGGGTGGGGTGACCCCGTGAGCAGACCAGGAGGGCAGCCCTTTCCCAGGATGCCCACCTTCGGGGCATTGGCCGATACTGGCCTCAGGGGCATAGAGGCAGGCGCTGGTCCTAGGTGGGGCCTCAGTGGCTCTCAGCCCCAAGGCCAGGGACATGGGCCTTGAGGGACATGTGGAGATGACCGGGAGCCTTGCGCCACAGAGCTTGGGAGGTACCCTTCTCAGATCCCTTAGTCCAGGACCTGCCCACAGACCCGTGAAGCAGATGCTCGGCCCTGGCTTCTACAGGTGCGCAAGGGCCAGGTGGATGCTGTGAGCCCCAGATGGGGCCCCAGGCAGGCTGAGGCACCTCCAGCCCCGTGGCAGGCTCCCCAGGCCCTCTGGAGCCCACCCCCAGGAGGGCCCACCTGACCCCCGCTGGGTGGGTTCCCAGCTTCGCGTGGATGGCAAATCTCAGACTTGCTCTGCAAGCAGGCCGCAGTCTCCTGTGGCATCCCTGCCCGGAGGCAAGTGGGGGTGAGTCCATGGGGCCCCTGCTGAGCCCCAGGCCCCTGGGGTCACTGCTGAGGAGCCCAGGGCAGGGAGAGCAGGCGGGGTCGTCCTCCCACCTGCCCCTTCCCCGGCCTTGTCCTGGCCTGGGCGCCCACCCGGGTCTAGTATTTCCAAGGAAGCTCTGCCAATTCTTAATCTCCTCAGTTCTACTGAAAGTAAGGATCTTTGAATGGCATGAACTCACATTACCAAACACCACAGGTCGAGGGACTCACCCTCCCCCGGGCGGGAGGTCTGGCCCAACCATTTTTTGCAATAACATTTGTGGAACCTAAAGACACAAACCTTCATAAAAATGATCATAAAATGTAATCATGACAGTTTCCTGGTGACTCTGGAGGAAACGTCACACGGGAGAGTGGGCAGTGAGGGTCTTAATGCCCGAAGGGAGCCTTCCTGCCAGGCCTGCCCTGACCTGCAGCCTCCCTCCTCAGGGCCCCCAGAAGCTGCCCTGTGACCGGGAGCCGTGGGCCCACACACGGAAGTCGGGGCGGGCGCAGCCGTGTGCCTCTGCTTCCTCTGCTCCGGCCTCCGTGCTGTCCCCTTCCTGGGTGACCGAGCTCCTGCCCTGTGGGCCTGCTCCCAGCCCACAGCCTGGGCAGGGTGGGGATCCATCAGACCCAGCCTTGGTTGGGGGCTAGACCGGCTGGCATCTGGGCTGGAGGGCCGCTCCCCCAGCGGGTGTGCCCTGGCTAAGGATTTGCCCCGTCCCCAAGGAGGAGCCCGTGCTCCCTACCTAGGGAGGTTAGAGTTGCCCCTGCAGGATGCCAGCAGGCCCAGAGCTGCAGGGAAATGGGAGTGAGTTGCTGCAGGAGCCCATTTCTACAAGCCACTAGCCCAGGCCTGGCTCAGACCCCAGAGGGCCTGGCACCGGAGGGGCTCCCGCCTCTGCCCGGGGTGGCCTGTCACAGCAGGAGGTGTCCACCCAGAGGGTGTCTGGCAGTGGTGGTGTGGCCAGCCCAGCCTGCACCATGGACACCTGGGCGCTCTATGGGATTGGGAGGTGGGCATCAGAGACCACCCGCGCTAGAGGCCCCTAAGGGCCAGACCTGCCGGCCAGGCACATGGGTCTCATCTTTCAGGCCCAGGGTGGGATTCCCCTCCAGCAAGAGCTGCACGGCTTTAAGTAACATCATGTCTCCAGCTGTGCCCAGAGCTCCCGGCCCTGGACCCGATGGCCATCTCCATACTTCACACTGGATGGCAGGTGGGAGGTGCCGGGAGCTGGCAGAGCCCCACTGGTCCTGGGCCGCCCTCCGCCATTTGCCCCTCCCCAGAGGATGGCTGGCACAGGGTCTGTTTAGCTGCAGCCCTCACTCCCAGGCCTGTCCTCTGTGTGCCAGGGACTCCAGCAGACAGGCAGTGGAGGCGACGTCTGATGGGCAGCTCTTGGCTGCACCGGGCAGACCTCTGCCCACATGCTAATGTGGGCTCCGTTCAAAGGCGCAGCCACTCCAGGAGGGGTGGCCTCAGGGCTCCTCTCGTGAACACCTCACCGGCCTTCTCCTGGGGCTGCACCAGAGCCGGCACCAGCTGTGTTTAAATGGCTGCAACTTTTACCCACTTTTTTCAAAGCCCATACCTGCATGCAAAGTGCCAACTTGGAGGATTTGCTACGTCCCCATGAGGCCACTGCACTTTAGTGTCCCCCTGTGTGGGTGAGAAAGTCCGTGGCCTGTGGTCGTTTGTCTGGGCCTCAGGGAGAGCTGCTGTCCAGGTCCCTGAATCTGGGTTTGTGGGAGGCAGGGAAGGTCCCCAGCACCCCAGACTGGGTGAGGCCTGCAAACAAAGCATGGTTTGGGGTCCTAGGTTGGCATCCAGGTGGAAGACCCTGAGGAAGCTCACTGTGGGAGAGGCCACGCTGTGATGGAACTCGGAGCCCCACTGTGCCCCCGCGGCCCCAAGGAGTCAGAGGGGTGGGATGGAGCGACAGGGCAGCAGTGGCCCCTGAGCACCTCCTCTGGGTGGGGCAGCAGCCAGGCCCGCCCCCAGCAGTTCGGTCCACAGAGGACAGGATTCTCGAAATGAGGACCTCAGCCATGTCCAGACTTATTCCCAGACATTTAGGTTTTAGGTGAGTTTGTAGGTCCAGAGGTACTGTCTGTTTGGATCAAGCCATACTCTCTCGCACTCCGTCTCCCTGCCTTCCCATCTGCTCCCCAAAGTCCGTCATGTGGACTGCAGCCTTAGCCACCACTTTGCCTAATGCCTCTCGGTTTCAAACTTCCCAGGGACGATTTTCCCCACGGCTGCCTGCCCTCCTTCCCGTGATCTGGGGGCCCTTGCCTCCTGTCACTCACTGATTATAACTTGTACAACTGTTGTTTCTTGGCTTCTTGACCAGAATGGGACCCCCAACACAGAGCAATACTGTGTGTTGTAGGCCCCCTCATCTGCAATGCCCAGCAGGCAGCCCGGTGCACCGTGGGTGCCTCAGCAGTGAGGCCCCCTCCATCCCCAGCACTGCCTCATGGGCTTGGGGAGCGGAGTGGGGTGCCATGGAGGATCCCGAGTGCTGCTGGGAGGGGAGGAAAGGTTTGCAGGCAGCACCTGCCCCCCAGAGGCCTGAGGCTCCCAGAGAGACACCAGAGCGAATCCAGGATGGGACCAGGCAGGAATGCAGACAGCCGGACGGGCCCCAGTGCGGGAGAGCTGCAGGTGAGGGTGTGGCCCGGCTGTGCGTGCAGCTGACCGGTGGCTGCCCAGCAGCCAGGGCGCGCCCACTCCTGATTCCCCTCGGCCTCAGCACGTCACCTGCAAGTGTGTTCTCGACAACTAAAGCCTCTGTCCTTGGCACTCCTGGGAGGGGCTTCGTGGCCCATTTGTGCACACCTGTCCCAGGTCACAGGGGCTAGAGCAGCGTGCCCCCACAAAGCCGGTGCTCATTCTGCAAACGCACGTCCTGCGCCCCCCAGCCCTGCCGCGCTCTCAGGTCTCCAAACGGGAGGCCCTGCAGGCCTGACTTTTCCCACTTGGGGCATCGGTGGTGCTGTGCCAGGGCCAGCACCGTGTGGTGGTGAGTTCAAAGGGTGCAATGGGGCAGACCAGGGCCTTGCGGTGTCCCGCCTGTGAGCCCTCTGAGGGGATCGTGTGTGTGCTGCCCGGTGCCCGGCGTTCAACACGCACGTACAGCAACCACATGCTTATCTGGGTTCTGGAGAGACCCCAGGGGTGGCGCCTAGGGTCAGGCCAGCTTGTTCTAGAATGTTCTAGCGGCTCTCGGCCCTGTATGGGAAGGCGGGTGGCTGAGAGTAGCGGGCTGTTCCCACCAACTGCCTTCGTTCCTTTCAAAGATTGGAAATAGCCAGTTGGCCAGACTCAATCTTTGTCTTGTTTTAAAAGAGTTTGTTTTTCCAGATTCTGTCCAAGTCTGTTTTAATCCACCAAAAGAGGAGCTAAGTTTGATAAATAAAAGAAGATTAAAAATGGTAGAGAAAAATGTGTTTCCCCCCAGCTCCCAAGAGAGTGCTGCCAAAATTGAAGCGTGGAAACAAAAATAGAAATGATCAAAATGTCTGATGGTATCTCTATTTTCAAATAAAAAGGCAGCGCCGTCTTGCAGCCGAGCCACGCGCAGAATGTCCTGGAAGCCCCCTGATCTCCCGTGCTCTGTGGGAACCGGGGTTTGGGGCCTACCTCCCTCCGCGGGGAGGACATGTACATCGTCCTCCGCTGGAGAGCCCCTTGCGCGCTGGATCGAGGGGACCCCTGCACTGTTCTTCGGGGATGTTGGGCCCTGCAGTTTGGACTTGCGTTCGGATAGTCCGAGCCACCTGCTAGTGTAGATGGTACTGTAGCTGGTGCCTCCTCTCAGAGGGTCCCAGGACCAGCAGCAGCCTCGCCCGGGAGGTGTTAGCTGTGCATTCTGGGCCCATCCCAGAGCTCCTGCATTGCATCTCCCCGGTTTCGCCCATCCCTCTCCCGGGTGTCTGATGCATTTGAGCATTTGAAAACGACTGCCCTGTGGTAGGTAATGTGTCCCCGCCCCATTTTACAAATGGGGACAATTGGGAAGGTTCATCCTTACCAACTTGCCAGCATTGTGTGGCTCACCAGTGAGAGGCAGGGGCCAGGAGGTGGCCCCCCAGTCAGAGCCTGAAACATGCACCTCTTGTTCCATGCCTGGTTGGGCTCCAAGGTCCTGGGAGAAGTAGGGGCCCCGACGTCCCCGTCCTGGCGGATAGGGCCACAGGTGCTGCGGCGGGTGGGGCCAGCTTCAGAGCCGAGGGTGGTGGCCACATGGCACACCTCCATTTCTCAGAACCTGCCTTGGGCTTTGGCACTTGAGGGTGTCGGTCCCTGGCAGGATTCTCTTTCTCCCAAGTGAAAGCAAGGAGGAAGATATTGGGGGGCCTGGCATGGTCCTCAGGGAGGCCTTGAGATATCCTGGGCTGCCACATTCCTGAAAGCTTCCCTAGCCTCCCAGTCCTGTCCCCTGCCCCCGCCACTAACTGTCAGTGGCTCTTGAGGTCAGTACGAGCTCAGATGCTCCACCAGCCCACACTCAAAACCAAGTGCCTGTCTCAGTGAGCCGATGCCCCTGCCGTGCAGTGTAACAGGCTGGGCACTCAGCAGCCCAGCGTGGCACACATGCCTGTGGGTCAGCTGGGGTGGCTTGGTCTGTGGGTCTGTGGGTCAGCTATGGCAGGGCTAGATGAGACCTGGGCTCCAGGCAGGCTGTGGACTCACTGGGGCTCGGCTGGTCTCAGCAGGCTGGGTTCCAGGCTGAGTGAGGGGTTTAGGGGTACCCTGTGTGCAAAACACGAGGGGCCCGACCTCAGAAGCACTTGCCAGCCTCCTGGTCACTTCCTGACCCTGAACATCCCTAAAATCCCACTGGCTAAAGCAGGATGCACAGCCAGCCCAGCGTCTGCAAGGGGAAGAGCGGGCAGCAGTCCACACTGGCCTCTGTCTCCTTGCCCCTCAGCCCAGCTCTCTTCAACACCTGTCAGGACGGCAGGTGCTTAACGCGTGCTCGGCTCATTGCTGGACTGGAGTCAATTGTTTCTACTGAATTCATTGTCTTTCTGGGAATGAGATTCTGTGATGCCATCACACCCGTGCAGAGGCTTTTGGCCAAAGAGAAATTCTTTATAGAAATCCAATTGACCTAAAGAAGAGTTTTCAGATGTAAAATGTAAATTCATCGGCATAAAGGGACACTGTCGGTCTCGTGGTGAATTGTCCCTGAAATGAAAATACGAAGAGCCAGCACAGCGCCCCTTTCCCGCCTGGAGCAGGACTAGCTCTTAGCCAAACGCAGGAGTCACCGCTCCACCCCCTGCTTTGTGCTGCAGGTGGCCACCAAAGGTTAATTACCCAGCTGCCTGCCGTTTGGAGGCGCTCCATGCTTGCAGCATGGCCTGACGTTGATACTCACCTGCCGATGCATTGGTGCGTCGTGGACCACCTGTGGATGCCGGCCACTGTGCGAGCTGCAGGGTGACACGTCCCGCCAGCCGCTCCGGGGGTGGGCGGTCCGTGCGGAGCTGGAGGAGGTCACCCCGTTCCAGATCCACCACGCTGACCCTGAGCTTTGCCGCAGCAGGTGATTCCGCATGCTCTTCAGAAAGGGGCCCTCATTTGAATTTAAATATTATTCATTGTATTCATGTGGTGGCATTTGGAGGAGGGGACCGAAGGCCGTACCCGACAGGCTACGAGAGCTCAACCAAAGCCATCAAGGGGCCACTGGCCCTTGTCAAGTCTGTCTTCTCCTCTCAGATGACTTTCCAATGTGTTCTGGGGGGTCCACTGTGGGCACGGGGCCGGGGTGGCAGCGGCAGAATGGACCCGTCTCTGGCCCCCACTAGCCACGTTGCCTGGAGCGGCGGAGAGAGTCAGGCCCTGCACAGAGGCAAGCGGCAACCGCCCTGCCCAGGTGTGGGGACTGAACGCAGCCAGAGCAACAGGGCCGCGCCCGCCACCAGGAGCGCCAAGCTCCCTCGGAACGCACATTCTCATCGTAGGCGCTCCGCGACAGCTTCCTGTGCTCCAGTCTCTGGTCCAGACAATTGACACGCGGTGGCTCACTCGTCCAGGGGCAGGCATGGCCCCTTTTCTCCCGAGGAGGAGCTGAGTCACAGAGCTTTTAAAGAACCTGAACACCTGGCCCCGCCGGTTTCAGAGGCCGAGCACTTTAGGGGCAGTGCCCTGTGGATGCCCACGGGGCACACTGCCTATTGGGGCAGCGGCTGCTCTGTGCCTCCTGCCTGCCTGTCACCACCTAACGCTGACCGCTGGAGGGCCGGGCTGCACGGTGCTGAGTCCCCACATCCCCAGGAGCTGGCACAGGGTGGGGCACTGAGTGGCTGCCCCACCAGCGTGGGGTGGAGGAACACATGAGTGCCCCACGATGTCCGAGATGTTTCCCACATGTCAGCCCCCAGCAGCTGGGGAGAAACCGTCCGAGAACCACTGGGCAGAGGGTCCTAAAATGGCCTTGGGAAGGAGAGTCCCTGACGCCTGCAATGACCTCACGAGGGTCCGTTCCCTCTCTGGGGGCCACGGGGGCCAGCCAGAGGACAGAGCGTGTGGGGCGGGCAGAGGCAGAGGGACAGGAAATGGGGTTAACCTCTCAACACCAGAGGGCAGAGCCTTCTGGCCCAGGACAGTACCGGCCCCGAGTGCGAGCTGCCTTTCCTGAGGGGATTTGAGAAAAGCGTTGGGGGATGGTTTCTTTCAAGCTTGACACACACTTTAAAAGCATGTGCATCTCGCCACTGCCCCGGGTGCATGCAGAGGAGACGCCTCTTATCCTGGATAGATGGGCCAGCCTGTTTTGGGAGCCAGACGAGGAATCACCTGCCTGGCTTGGGCCCAACGGCACACGTGGTCAGGACGAGGTGTGGGTGGGCACAGGAGAGACAAGCAAAGTGGTTCAGTGCAGGACACAGGTGACGTCAGGTGCCAACAACAGGTGCCAAGTGGTGAGGGCACCCAGAGCTTCCAGGGATGGCAGATACCTATCTCAGACAGCTTTTGTAACCTCTCGGTCTTTCATGCCCAATCGGCTCTCCTGAGAAGGGCTCTGACATCCCCTGGGCCTGGCGGGAGGTGGGTTAGTGAAGTCCGGCCCAGGCGCACGTTGGAGTCCCCTGAGGAGCCATTCTGGGCAGGGGGAGGGGCCTCCAGGACCTGGGTGCTCCCTGCAGCAAGGACACGGGTCAGGGCAGCTTTGATCTCAGAGAGCCGGGTGCTGCCCGGTGCCCCGCGGGTGGGGGCACTTGTCCGGGTTATCTTGCCTCACCGGCTGAGAGCAGAGGCCACGGCGAGGTCAGATATCAGCCCCGGTGCTGCCCGTCCTCCACAGGGCCATGGCCAGGGGGTATTTGCATGTTAGCTGTTCTTTACATGTCCAGTCACTTCCTGGGCTGATGAGGAAGGGGTCGCCCTGTCTCCCTGCTCCCCCTTAATTTGAGAAGGGGGCCTCAGAGGTGCAGGGGTGCGGCGCTCAACAAGGTGGAGCCCTTCTGGCCCCAGGAAGAAGGGCCCGTCTCCCTGCACCTCCCAGGTGACAGCAGATGATCCAGTGGCTCTGTGGTCGGGACGAGCAGCAGGAGACCCTCCCAGAAGGGACAGGTGGCAGCGGGCTCACTGGGTGTCTAAGCACATGCTATGGGAGCCCATCAAGAATTACCATCCAGAACTCCTTGATATTTGACTTAAAGTTCAGCTCTAAATATAGACCCGCTGGGGTATGTCACTCAGTGTCGTCTTCGAGGTGTGTGTGTGATTGTGTGTGGGGCGGCCCTTCTTCTGCATCTTGTGTTTTTCAGCATGTTAGAAGGGGTGGGGGAGGACCCCGCGGACGGGATCTTCCCCCTCACCCACCCGCGTCCCAGTCCTGCACAGCTGAGCCAACCCCCTGCCACCCAGCCCTCCTGTGGAGAAGCCCTCCCGGGCTGTGTGCCAGGCACTGAGCCACATGTGGGTACCCCTGCCTCTGTCCCATCCTGGCAGGGTCTCCGAGAGGCAAACAGCCTCCCCTCCTTCCATCGGGAGGAGGCTCTAGGGTCACAGGGCTCCCCCAAAGTTACTTGTAGGAAGCCGCTCTGCCCGGGCACAGCACGGTGCTCTCTGCCCATCTGAGACTGGGCCTGGCTGGGGTGGGGGCCGGGACCAGTTTGAGCTGCTCCCCGAGGACTCGCCAGGTCCTGGGGTGGGGAGCTGGGTGCAGGGCTCTCCTTGCTGCCTTCAGATCGCAGCACAGCTCTGGTGGGATGCTGGGGGCCACCCACGCTGCCAGGGCTGGTGCACCCTCTTCAGGGGTGTCCAGGTGGGGCTGTGGCAGACGTGGATGGGGTAGAGGGCTGAGCCGGGTCAGACTCCATCCTCACGGCCTTCTTGGTGTCCGCCTGGGGCCACTGAGTGGCACTGGCCAGCACAGCAGGGATTGGGGTGAAGAGTGGGGCCGACTGGTGAGAGATGGCAGGTGGAGGCTTCGGGCATGCTCTTGGGAGTGGGGCCTAGCTGTCCCTTCCTGTCCACAGCCTTGAGCAAAGTCCCCATCATTGGAGCTTGCCGCCTGATGTATGAGGTCTCAGTGTCCCAATGCCCAGCTCAGGAAGGTGCGTGTGGGCTAGCGAGAGCACCGTTCAGGGTCTCAGGAGCTCGCCCGGGGCTGGGAGGGATCTATGAGTGCCCCTTACGGTTCCGTCCCCCTGCCTCCTTGGGCAGCTCTCTCTGTCCAGGGCTGGGATGTGCCAGGACCCTCTTTTCTGGGTGGAGGTGTCTGGAAGGTGGCCATGCACAGGCTGACTAGTCTCGGGGCCCCCAACCCTGGCCCCTCCTGCCCACTGTCACCCACAAGGTCCATGCCTGGCATGGGGAGGCCTCTCCCGTCTGGGTCTCAGCACCCCGCTGCACTGCCCCAGGCTGGGGCAAGGCCTCGGCACCCCAGCTCCTAGCACAGGCCTGGATGCCCAGGCGGCCCATTAATATCTGCTGCCTCCCTCAGTCCCTGCACGGCTCATGGCCCAGAAACTCTGCTGCAGATGCAGAACCAGGCCTGGGAACCCTGGGGAGGCCTCGCTGTGGGGGTGAGCACCCCAGGTTTCCCACCCAAGGTCACCATCTCAGACCAGGCTTCCCAATTGCTCACCAGCCTGGGCTTTGGTTGGGTGCTGGGGTGGGGGTGTGCACAGGGGCCGCTGCCCCCAGGCATGGAGACCATGACCAGCAGTCATGGTCCCTTCTGGGGTGAGAGAGCTCAAGGTGCCACCTGGGGTCAGTGGACCTTTCCTGCAAAGGGCTGATGGGGAATCAGCTTGGCCTGTGGCCCCCCAGCGTCTGTCCAGCTGCTGTGCACTGCCCTAAGGGAAGGGGTGGGTGGTGGGCCTTGTGCCAATTATACTTTACTCGCAAAGGTTGCATGATCTAGCAAGGCAGGAGGAAACACTGCATAAACTTCCAGAACAGAAGCCCCGCCAGGCCAGTGCTGTCACGGGAAGGCCGTGGTCACCTCACTGTCGGCCTGCCAGGCATCCCCAGAGCTGACAGCTGGGCTGTGTCTGGGGAGGGGAGTGATTTTAAGCGTATAAGCCAGGCTGTGTGGTCCTCTATTGAATTGGGTTGATGGAATTGAGTTAATCTGAAATTAAATAAACTCACGGGAGCCTCCTACAGAGGGAAGCCGACGTGGGTGAGGTCTGGGTTCTGACCTTGGCCTCTGCCCAGGGGTGCCTTCAGGGACCAGCCCCCACCGGCCTTCCTGGTTTTGTATCTGGACGTGACTCCAGGCTCGGCTTGATGGCCCAGGGTCAGCCTGCAGACGGGCCCCATAGTGGATGGCGGGACAGGCAGGACCTGCTGGCAGTCCATGTCCCCGCTTGCCTTTGCAAGACCTCATGCTATAACCTGAGACCCCAGTTCAGACCAGATGCTGCCCTGGGCCTTGTCCGTCCTCCTCCATCCTTGCCCTGTGATGGGAACTCATGTTCACAGCCTCAGCGGCCTGGAGCCTGCGGTACCCAGCTCTGGGCATAATTGGGTGGCTCACCTTCAACCTCTCGCCATGCTCTGAGTGGCAGGAGAAGTGGGACGTGCCCCCTGGAGGGTCTCCTGTAGATTAACTCAGCTTACTTGATTCATCGATTTTGTCAAAGGTCCGTTTATCACACTGACAACTGGAAAAACCTTAAATAAATATTTATTGTGCTCAAAGGTGTCTGACTAGGCTCCTAAGGAAGAGAAGGAACAGCTGGGACGCAGTTAGTCAGCTTTCCTGGGCTGGCCCCTGAGGAACGAGGCCGAGAGTGGGGCCTTAGGCGTGGGTCCCCCTGGGTTCTGCCCATCAGCACATAGGGCCTCCCGCATCCGCCCACCTACTGGCACACAGGGTGTCCCTCAGCCCTGCCCGGGGCCCGTCTCTGTGCCTGGAGGGTGCTGCCGCTGGCATTCATTCAACACTCCCTGCGCACTGCCCGGCACCCAGCAGAGCCAGGCCCGGGCTGGGATGTGACGTGAATCTGCTGGCGGGTGGATGATGCAAAGAGACATGAACAGACTGAGCCTCAGCCCATCTGGGCCCTGGAGACGCCCTTGGCCCATGCTGGCAAGGCCTGTGGACACCCTCCCGGGGTGCCCAGCCTGCAGGGGTTCCCTTTGCCTGCCCATCTTGCTCTTGCCTCCCAACCGGCCCTGCCTTTGCCCGGCCCTCCTGGAGTCTGTGCTCCTCCGGAGAGCAGGGAATCCTCGCCACGTCTCTCAGGTCAGGCCCTGCCACCCTTCCTCTGCAACAGCCAGGCCATGTCCTCCTCATGTAAGCACCAGAGGAGACGGGGCACGCCCCTAGAGTGGAAGTGAGGGGCACCGAGCCCCAGGCCCTTCACCCGGCACCCTGTGCCCCTGTGGCCGTCCACCAGCAGGGCCCCCACCCCACAGGCCTACGGTGCCGTGAGGAGCCAGCAGGAGGCCTGGCTCCGGGCTGCTGTCTCGGAGGGATCTGAGTTTGACGGGCTAGTTTAGTTCATCATTTTTTTCCATTAATAAAAATTAGGATAGGAAAGAAATGATCATAATCCAGCGTTGACAATGAAGCTTCCCCATTTAGTTCTCTTCCTGAGGTTTTTTAATCAAAATGATTTATGATTAATACAGTTCATATTAAAACTTTTAACCTGGTACCTTCGTAAAGTAAAAAATGTTCCCAACATATTACATTTTTAATCACATGAGTTAATTACTCTTTAGGGAGGCTTTGGAAATTCTGGGAAGGAGAGTATGAGGAATTTCAAAGAATGAGAAGGAAACTGTCATTTTAATGGGAATGCAAATGAGAATTGTTAAGGTTCGATGAAGGTCACCACGGCTTAATCATCACATTATTACGGCCATTTATTGCCAGTAACAGATGAATATTAAAAGCTATTGTTTTAACAGATTAGACCTCCAAATTATTATTATTTCAAAATTTCCCGGGTGTCCAGGAGGTGATTTAAGAATGATTGGATTCTGAGATCCCCTCGCACCCAGAACCCCTGGAGCACATGTTCATTTCCACAAAGCCGGGGCACATCTGTCCCCAAGTGCCAGGTCACGGGACCGTCCCTGCAGAGCCGGCTGTGGTCAGGTGTCACCTCCACTGGATGCTTCTCTGTCCACGGAGCTCATGGGACGGCACAGTTAGCGGGAGGGCCCCAGGGTGGCCGGGATCCTGAGGGTCAGTGGGAGGGCAGGACCAGCAGGGAGCTGGAGGAAGGCGGGCCTCCCCATCGGGACCCCTGAGCCCTGGGCCCTGGGCTGTCCCAAAGTCTGTGGGAGGACGGCTGAGGAGGGAGTGACTGCGGGCTGGCGGCACAGGGCACCTGCAGATGGTGTGGCTGCCGTCCAGGTGGGCACTGGGTCCTTGCCCTCGCACTTCCCCCTTCCCGTGTGTCCAAGCGTGAGCGTGGGCCCTTTGTTCCTCGCAGCGCTCCGAGCCGACCCTGTGGCCACCGCCCAAGCAGGGGGCCGCACCAGCATCCGCTCACCTTGGGGCTTTGGTCTTGAACCCTTCCCTCCCACACAGTGGCTGTTTGACGGCATCTGTGTCTTCGGAAGTAGTGATCTTTGTTGGAGAGAGAGACGGCAAGGAGGCAGAAAGGAAGTTGCTAATGCTGAAGCCCCCAGGGCCACGGGGCGTCCCCCATGCCATGGACACCTAGTGGGCTGAGGCCTCCTGCAGCCAGATGACCCTGTCACCACAGGGCTTCAGAGAAGGGGCGACCTCTGCCAGGAGACTTGTCTGAGCCCCTTTGCTGTAGCTGAGGCAGCTGGGTTGGGGGTCCCCAGGGGACCTAGGCATGAGGCAAATAGGCACTGTGGCTGACGTCCAGGGGCTGCAGGGCCCACCTCTCAGGACGCAGATCTTCTATCACCAAGGTTGGGCAACAGCTGATGGGGGCAGGTCAGGAGCATGTGCTTATGGGGGCCTCTCCCCCAGCCAGGCCACGCATTCCTTCTGGCCCAGGAGACCCCCGGGTGCATGTCCTGGTGCTTGAGTGGAGTCCACAGGTGAACTTGGGACCCAGGGTCCTGGCTGAGCCCTCTAGCTCTGAGCCTGGCCCTCGGGGGAAACATGGGTTGGTGATTGGAAAGGATGACCCTCTGGGTGGCAATGTCCCTGTGAGCCGGGGGTCGGCACAGAAGGGTCCTCAGGCAGAGACGAGTGTGGGCTTGATGTGGGGGGCTCTGCGGGGCCTGGGGGAGGAGGCAGCTCTGAGGAAGTGCCCAGCCCGAGCACTCCATGCAGGTGGAGGGGAGAGGTAGGTCCCCCTGCAGAGCAGATCCTGGGGTTTGCCAGGCCCCCGGGGGCCCTGAGGAGTTTCACTGCATCTCCTGCCACACACCACAGGGAAAAGTAATTAAATGTAATAGATGCTGAGGCTTCCGAAATTACATTATTTAGGAGCTGTGGCTTACACACATACACACACATGCTAAGCTGTGGATAATTAATAGATTTATTTAAATCAGCCTCCGTCATCTGTATTCACCCAGGGAGAGATGCTTCCCAGGCAGGCGCTCCTTGGAGTACCTTTGGTTTGAGACAGGAGAGCTTGGAGTCCCCAGGAGGTCCTGGGGCAGCAGGGGATGCAGGGGACGTGGGAGCCAGATTCCCAGGGCCCACGATGGGGCTGCGACCATGGATAAGCCCAGACCGCCCCGCACACAGCTAGAGGGAGGGAGGGGACCAGGGATGTGGAGTCTCTCGGAGGTGAGACCAGGGACGGATCCCCTCTGAGGGCGGCGGTGCCCCAGGAGCTCAGGCGGGAAGCTCCTGCCCCCTCCTCGTCCTGGGGCCATGGCCCGGCCTTGCCTGCTGGTCCCAGCTGCCACGTGTGGCCCGAAGGCAGCCACATTCTAGGATTTGTCTGGAGACACCTCTGGCCGCTGGCTCTCAGCCTCTGCTGCCGCCCTCATCCCGTGTCCTCAGTGCCCGGAAACCATTCCAGTTGGTGGCTGCCCAGAGGTGGCAGCATATGCCCACCATCCTGTGATCCAGACACCGTTTATGTCCCAAGGAAGGAGGACCCTGCCCCTGGGCTACCTCCCGAGCAGCTGCAGGGCACAGGCAACGAACAAGCCCAGGGCAGCCACAGGGCGAGCTGTCCGCAGCTGCCTGGGGCCCGGCACCCAGATGTGGCACCTGAGCTGAGGGTCCTGCTGATGGCGGGGAGGTCTTTGCTGTGGAGTGGCTGAGCCCCCCTGCTCATGGAGGCCTGAGGGTGGCACAGAGGGCATGTGTCCTCTCCTGAGTCCCCACTGTGACCTTGCAGCATGACCTCCCCTTCCAGCAGGCGCTCAGGGAGCCCCAGCGTGGCTGGCACCTTCCTGGATTGAGTCCTGGGAACTGTAGGGGCTCCTTCACCGGACTGAGGAAGGCCATCGGGACCAGCAGACAGCTGAGTGCAGAGCCTGGGGGCCCAGAGGGAGCTGTGGGTCAGAACCCCGCACAAGGGTCCTGCCAGACCCACTCACTGAGGGGCCCTCCCACACCAGCTCCCACCGAGGGGCCCTTCCGCACCTAGGTACCCCCACACCTCGGTTCCGTGCTCACACCCGGGGGACAGCGCCTGTCCTTCAGAGAAGAAAGTCTGGGAGACGCTGGCATCCCCATGGCCATCAGCGACTGAGGGTCACTCATGGCCTCCTGGCTCCGTCCTGGGAGAAGCAGAAAACAGCATGCGTGGAGAATGGATCACTTGCTGAGTGACAACAGCTGCGAGCCGAGCCACCCTGGTCTTGTGCATCCACACCCACGTGGGTCACGGGGCAGCGGTGAGTGCCCCCGTCTGAGGGTCAGAGCCCATGACAGCAGCAGCGAGGACATCAGACGTTTGTCACAGGCTACCTGTGAACCCCTGCGTCCAGGTGGTGAAGCCCTCACCCCCCAGACCTCAGAATGGGACCTCATTTGGAGATGGATTCTTTACCGAGGTGATTAAGGTCAAGCGAGGTCACTGGGTGGCCCTGATCCAAGGGGTCCTCACAGGAAGAGGAGGACTCAGAGCCAGAGGATGACCGTGTGAGGATGCCAGGAGAGGATGGTGTCCGCGTGCCGAGGGCAGCGCAGGAGGACCAGCCTGCCCACCCCTTACCTCGGAGTCCTGCCTCCAGACTGAGGGATGCAGGCGCTGTGCTCGTGGTTCAGGTCGCCTCAGCGGTGTGTTTGCTTCTGAGGCCCTGGCAGGCTGGTCCAAGGCAGCTGTGGGGTCAGCCATCCTGCGGCGGCCCCCTCGCAGGGGCTGAGTGGGAACGTGGTTGGTGTTCTGCACCCCCACAACACTGGCAGCTCTGACTCCTGAAGACTCATCGCCCACGGCTGCCAGATGGACGAGTCGCCTCCAGACCCTCTGAACACAGGTGCAGCCGCCACAGTGACCCTCCCTGACCTGCCCTGGGTGGGGCGTCAGGTGTCCGTGGACCAAGGGCCATCTGCGTCCCCATCTGTGGATAAAATGAAGGTTCCTGTGGCCAGGAGTCTCACCCGGCCCTGGTTGGCTAGCTCACTACACACGCGTGGGCAATACATTGCTATTGACTCCATTTAAAGGGCTCTGCCCAGTGCTCTGGGCAATACGGTGGCATGGCTGCAAGGCGGCAGGAGAGCAGAGCAGAGGCTGGAGTGGTAGCAGCACTGAGGAAAGAGGCCCAGAGGACAGCTGTGTGGACAGAGAGGCCCCCAGAGGCAGAGACCAGCTTGCTGCATGCAGACTCACTCTGAGTGAACAGGATTTTAGTGATTGACGTGCCACCATGGAAATAATAAAGTTCGGTATAACCCTTTCACCCCAAGAATGTTCTACTGTCACCTGTTTGGTCACATTGAATCCATAGTGAACTTGCCCAGGGCTGGAACCCATTGGCAAGACACCATCTCCCAGAGCCTGTGCATCGGAAGGACCTGCACAGCTTCTGGGGACGGGACAGTGACAGGAGCTCCCAGATGGGGACAGGGCCGGCCTGTGCCAGTTCATTCTCATTCAGTGCCGTGGCCACGACACCCCCACACTCATTATTGTGTCTTGTGCTCTCTCTGGCTGCATTATAATGTGAGCTTATGTTCAATTTGCTGGGAGCCGCCAAATCGTCGCCTGCTTTTCCTCGGCACACACTCATTTGCTACTTGCCCTGGGTGTTTCTTAAAGTCTCGTGTTTTACACATAGACCAATTAAATCTCGGTCTGAATGTGTCCCTCTCTGGAGCTGACATCATGTGGTTTAATAGCCGCTGCACTTCTAGGGGTCTTGGAGCTGTAATCATCTGCATTTTCAAGCAGCAGATTACTTACAGGGACATATCCTCAAAGCCAATAATGAAGTTATTAAATGGAGTTGGGGCCCATATAGGTCCTCACCACGCGCTCTCCCAGCACTGTCTTGAGCGTGGCTATTAGGAGCGATGGTAGTTTGGAGAGAATTCTCTCTTTGTTCCTGCATCCAATTATCCACATGGCCATCCTAGAAAGGCGTCCCGAGCACCCTCCATGTGCGGCCACTGGGCGACATGGGCACGGAAACTGGAGATGTGGGTGTTGAGATGCAGACGTGGAGACGCGGCCCAGGAGCTGTAGGTGCTCCAGGTCCTGGGGCACACGGACCAGGCTGTGAGGAGCACGGTGCACGCGTGTGCAGTGGGAGGGATGGCCATTCACAAGGTCCAGGAAGGCACGTGGGCCGGACGGGTGGGCAAAGCATGATCACCTTTGGTCGCCCACTCAGAGCCACCAGGCTTCCAGAGAGCACGTGTGGCCAGCTACCAGGAGATTCACAATGACAGGTGCTGTGGACTGAATCCTGCCCCGCCGTTCCTATGATGAAACTCCAGCCCCCAAAATACTTGGTAGTGAGGCCTCTGGAAGGCCAGGAGGTCATGAGCAGGGCCCTGTGGTAGGACTAGCACCCTTTAAAAAGGAGACACGAGAGGTGATCTCTCTGCCCCGTGAGGATACAAGTGCACCCAGAGAGAGCCTCACGGGCCTGCCAACACCTCAGCCTGAGCCTCTGGCCTCAGACGAGACATGTGTCTGTTGCTCACGCCATCCAGTCTGTGGGCTTTGTTATGGCAGCTGGGCTGACTGGGCCCCACCCGAGTCACTCCACCAGGCCCCAGAAAACAGTGACCACGGAGAGGCCGCTGGGGACGTGGGACTCACACTGGGGAGGCTGTTCTGATTTAGGCCCCTGGCGAGTGGCAAGGCAGAGCCAGGACAGGCAGGTGGCCCGGCTGCCCGGGCCTCCATGACCCTTCCCCAGCCGACCCCTCCTGACCGTGGCCTCTCAAAGTCTTGCTGTCGCCGCCTCCTGTCTCTTTGTTGTGACAGAACCCTGCTCTGTGCCGTGGCGTGGTGCACATGTGCCTCAATGACAGGGCGCCTCACCTGGCCAGCTGCATCAGGAAGGCCGCCCAGCCGCTGGCCTAATGAGCTCACGTGGGTCACAGCCCTCTCTGCTCTGCGGCTGTGCGGGACGTCCATGTGGGCCGAGCGCCTGGCCTGGCATGTGTCCTGTAGGCACTCAGGATATCCTTCCTGTTCCAAGGACAGGGACAGAGAGCCCATGATGCGTAGGACACACCAGAGCAGAGGCGTCCCCCGCCAGGCGCTCTGTCTGGGACCACTGCCGGTGGTGGGAGCATCAGGCTGCTGCTCGGGGGTGAGGCTGCCCGGACGCCTGCGGGCGCTGCTGGCGCTCAGCACCCCCAGGGCAGCTGCACCGTTTCCAGCCCTGCCTAGTGGATGGAAATGCACCACGCTCTCGGGGCCTCATCTCTGTTGCAGCCCTCACGGGCCGGCACTTGACAGCTTATAAAGCGGTCAGCACCCGCTGTCGTCCCCAGCCTCGCAGTCACTGCAGGCTCTATGGCCTTCTGTAACTGAGGAGCGAGGCTGAGACCCGCCCGACGTCCTTGCTGCAGGGTGCAGGGCACCCGCCGGAACCGCTTTCTCAAACATGCTCCCCACGGTTTTTAAATTCAAGAAGCCATTTCTGGCATTCTGACACGGGCTTTGACCTTATTTGGAAGCTGATGTTCTCGGTTCTCAGCGTTCCTGCTCAGGGTTGGGTCCGAGGCCTCAGATCCCGGAGAAGGTGGCACCCGATCAAAGCCATTCTGTGCCGCTGCACGTCTGTTTTTGAGGATGGGCCACTGGGCACCCTCCGTGGGCCAAGCGGTTCCCTCCCAGGGTCATCAGGAGATGCTTTAAACCAACAATCCCCACTTGGAGCGAATTGGATATATTAAGTTCAGCTGATGTGTGTGTGAATTGAGCAAAGGAAAGATAAGAATTTCAGAAGGGGAACAAGGAGATGGGGGCTGCCCAGATGGTGCCCATGGCCCGGTGAGACTGGCAGAGCTGGG
>JAVSCE010003939.1:0-32342 GCA_032199065.1 Smutsia gigantea | reverse complement strand
TTAAATATGTCCCTCCCTTTGGTGGAAAATGACTTGTCTGTTACTAATTTGAGGAAATAAACAATAAGTGGATAGGATTTTGCATTTATATTTGCTGATGATGTTACACATAGAATCCCACTTGAAACCTATGTAAACACATTGTTATTCCAGGGTAAGGGATCTGTATTGTCTTTGCTATGTTTCAGTGTATCAGTACACATGGAACTCAATTCTCTTTGCTGTCTAAACCTTCCCCTGTGCCCCAGCACTTGATATCGGTCCTGTTCTAGTCTTTACTGTCTGTGGGACTTGCCTGTGTTGTGTATGGATACCTTGTAGATAGTTGGCGTTGGTCCAACCAAGGACCAACCTAAGAACCATGCTCTGTATTGCTGGAGCTAGATAAAGGTTCTCATGCAAGACAACAAAAGATACTGAGATCAGAGGCATCGACTCAGTCAAAAACAGAAAGAATAGCATCAAGGACCAAAGTTCAAGTGAGAATGAAAATGAACACTAAATCTGGAGGAGTCAAAGTTGAAGAGCAAAGTTCTGAATATAGAATCAAAAATTTGGAACTAGGTGGATGATATCAAACCACCCAATTGCAGGATAATTGCAGGATTTGGTCAACAAACTTGTTTATCATGACTCTAAAGTTCTCTGTATTACACCATACTTCCTTCTCTTCTAGTAATAACTAGATGTTAGACTGGTAAGTCGTTGAATCTACTGTTTCATAGGTGAAAACACAGCCTCCCAAAATGGTTATACTTGTGAAGAAGTTCTGAAATTGTTATGTAGATATAAACTGTTATCATCAGGTAACTACTCCTTAGGAAATACTTAGAACTGTACTTTTAAAAAAAGGAGAAAAGCTCTGTATTTGCATGATCTTCAAAGCCATCTGAATAGATAAAATCTATTAAATTAGTGGACTCTTTCATTTTCATATTACTGAATTTTGATGGAATGTTTTTCATGGAATCAAAGTGTTAATTGATTGAATTTACCAGTTGTTAATTAAATCAAAGCAGCTGGACCAACTTTGTATGGACACATCAGAAACATTCCTTTCTGATGATCTTGGTTCCTCCAGAGTTTTAGGGCCTGCAGTAGGGAAAATCTTTTGAAAACTAAGTTTCCTTTGGCTCCCCAGGGCTGAGAAAGTGATGTACCATGAAGTTCACCAGGAAGGCTGTAATGGTTCTGCGCATTGGGCAACTTCTGAGATTTGCTATCTTCTGGGCTTCCACTAAAGAATACATGTAAAACTCCATTGGGTTGTATGTACATTGTTCAATATTGAAAATTTCTTCTACTGCCAGGTGAGGCTAAATTTTCCTTCCTGTGAAAAATTAGCATAATTTCTTGGATATTTTCATGGGTGTTGAGAATTGTGTAGCTGATCATGTTTCTGTTTTTCTTTTAATTTCCAGGAAGTTCTGGGACAAAATTTTGGCTAACATAAATCAATTTATATATATATATATATATGTGTGTGTTTATATATTTGTGTTTTATCTCCCCTTTCTTTAATGCCTATTCTTATTTGTATTTCTTCCTGATTTTAGTTTTTAAAAATATATTGGACTTTTTATTACATATATTTCCTAAAAGCTGACTTCAGCCCTATGTGGTATACAGACATTTAAACAAATAAACAGCCTAAACATTTACCATAGTGTTAAACTATATACATAAGACCCTAGTACATCTATGTGAAAAAAAGAATAGTCATGTAGTATTTCATTTTGTCTCTTGGGTTTCAGAAATAGCAAAATAAAAATAATTTTCCCTCCTTTTCTCTCTGTTAACAAATCCTACTTGTCTTTCTTGACCCAGCTCAAGTTCTGCTTTCTTCATGAAGGCTTCTTGGCTGTTCTAACTGAATGACTCTCTTTTTGGAATTCTATAGCACTTTGAGCTCACAGTGTACAGTTGAATGTTAGTTATTCTTCCTTGTATTTTTCCTTCATTGTTTCTGCTCCAGCCACACTGGGCCTGCTTGACTCTGCCTAGTGTTTTTCAAACTGTGATTTTGTTCTTACTGTTTCCATCTGTCTGGATTGGCCTCTTCTGCTTTCTTATCAGATTCTACCAGGGTCCAGTGAAATAATTTTGCTGTATGAAGCCTGCACAGTCCAGCTCAGCCAGAGATATCTCTAAATTCATAGTGTCTACCATCTGTCTTGCGAAAATTATTTGTATATCTATTTTTGGAGATCTATATGGTCCTTATAACCCAATATGGTAATGATTTAAACTTCAAATTTAGTTTGGAGAGCTATGGGAATTATATGGCACTTCTAAGATAAGATTCACATCTATTCCTATGCCCTGTAATAGTGGCTTTCCAAATTAGCCATGCATTCGAATCACCTGTGGCATTAAATAAATACAGATGTACAGACCCTAACTTAGATCAATGACTGATGATCTCTGGGATTTTGACCTTGAGATCCATGTTATTTTGATACATGACCAAATCTAAGAACACTGGTCTATGAGAAGTCTTATGGAGAATAACTCAGAAAAGTTTATAAAATCTCTGAATGCCTAAGTTTAGGTATTGCTAGAAATCACCTATCTTCTTGCTATCTGCACCTTTCTAGCAATAAAGAAATTAGTCACTCCATAAGACAGTACTATATGTCAGTAGTTAGAGAAAAGAGTTTAACTCTTAATGAAATAACAGTTCCTTAAAATTTTGCTGGATATCATGACCGTTTTCAAAGTAGGTTTACCGCCTTTCATCTTTTACTTTACATTCTGAGTCTTTGTCCTTCGTTTTTTCACAATAAAAATGAACAATGGAATGTAAACTGCAATAATCTGAATGCTCACCTGGGGAATTTAGGGCTTGTCCCTGTCCAAGCTTATATTACTATACCTAAGACCTGTATTAGCCTGCACCTTCACCTGGAAGTGACATAATAGCAAATCAAAGGAATTGTAGCAAAAATAGGAATCTATTAAATGGGGTTTACTGCCTTCAGTAGAGAGAGGCTGGCTGTTCACCCATCCATGGCTCTTCCCCTACAGCCACCTAGCTGCACTTATTTTCCTTCATCCTTATAGTTGGGTATGCCCTCATGACTGGGTTCTGTCAATGGAATGTGGGAAGAAGTGATAGGTATCCCTTCCAGGCTTGACGCATGAATCCTCCCCATGCAAAACTCCACTTGCTTTTCTCATCTGATTCCTGAGTGGAGAGGCTCCAAGGACCAGAGAGAAGTGGTGCGTGAGATGGAATGCACTTGAGTACCTGATCACGGCTCAAAGAAAAGCCACCTAAAGGATCTACACAACCAGCAGGGATTGTGTGAGTGAGATTTAAAAAAATATTAAGCCACCAAAATTTGGGAATGGTATTAACCATCAAACACACTGGGGTATTTACATCCCAGAAAGGAAAATACAAAAATGACCATTTTGTGGGAAGATTGTCATGCAATTGGGCTCCTGCAGAAACTAGAGCCAAGATTAAAATGTCTACAAATCTGTGTTTACTTGTTTCTAGAGAGCAATTAAACCATTTTCCCCCAGTTGGTAGGGAGAGTGAGCGAGATCATGTATCGCAATTTTTACTCATAAGAGAGATTTATTGGAATTTAGAAGCAAGCAGAGAAGAACCCAGAAAAAGGCACTTTAGAGGCATTGGAGAAGACTCAAGGAGGTCAAAGTGAGGCTTGGTGCATTATCTGTTGGGCCCTGAATCAAGGATAATTTCAACTCTCTCGAGGGGAGAAGGAGATAACTCTCTAATAATATTTTGATAGAGCTTAGGACTCTGAACCTCTGCCTTGAATCCACTAAATCCACTAATCCTGAGAGAAGGCATACCCTTGTTTCATAGGAACCCTGTATTAGAAATGCCTCTCTTTTTTGAACTGGGTCATACTTTGCTTCTTTGGATTGTATTGAGATGAGAAAAATTTTTCATTTTTGAAAATCATATACTGATCAAAGAGGTATAAACATCCTTTGCTCCTTTTTACAATGTCAAGGAATGTTATTTGGGCTGCTTTGGGCTCTTTGTTTAAGGTAGGATCCGCCCGTAGACACTCCCCATCCCTAGAACCCAAGATAGAATACAAACCATAACAATAAATCTAAATGTTACAAATGAAGCACATAACCACAATAAAGAGGGTGGGGAGGAAAAGAGCTAAGTAATCTTAGGAAATAGTATTTCAGCTGGATACCGCAAGGCTAAAAAGAGAACTGTACACAAATTTTGTGCTCTCATTTGTAAATTTGTTGTTCAAAGAGATAGGGTTAATAATTCTGCAACTTTTTTGTATTCTTTGATTGAATAAATAAGCAAATGTAATGATATGATAATGAAATCCATGTTTCTCACTGTCAGAGAAAAAAATGCAAATAAGTAAAAGGCGGAAGCATGGACCCCATGCTGTTGAATTGGAATCAGAGGTATTAGTATAAACTCAAGGTTTTTAATATAGACATGAAAATAGTATAGGTATATATAGTATAACCATGTTAGAATGTATAGGTGTACATGCATGTATAGGCAAGAATACATCCACATATATCCTAGCTCTGCCACTGAAAGAACCTAGAAGTAATGACACCCCAGTAACAAAAAGAACACCTAGCCCCCAGATCTTGGTTTCTATATATCATTTACTAATTAAAAGACCCAGAGCCCTCAGAGAAATATCTGGTTCAAGGGCTAGGGTCAGGAGAGTACATGATAAGCCTGGGACATTTTATGATGCCAAAAATAAGGAAGTGCTCAAAACCTGATGGGAGCTTCTCAAGGAGTCAACTTGAAACAGTCCCAAATGACACATCTGAGACAATCTGTCTAATAAAAAAAGATAATGATGGTGATTGCCTGAAATGCATAGAATAAAATAAATACCCATGAGTCTATATAGACATAAATAATTAAATAAGTGTACGAGAAGGCACAGTTGAGTTCCAATTAATAAATGAAGAAGGTGTAGAAATAAATGTCTGAGAAACTGCCATGTCAAGAGGGGCCTACGGATACATGACAGCTTACTGTAATGTGGCAACCTATAGGGATGCTGGAATAGAAAAGTAGATAGAAAGAAGGAAATCTGAGTAAACTATGGACTTTAGTTAATAATAATTGAATAGTGTTGGCTTCATTAATTATAACAAAGGTAAGGTATAAGTAATAGGTGAAACCAGGTGTGGGGTATATGTATTTTCAAAAACTGTTCAAGAATAACCTACTAAAAATTTTAAAAACCACCATGTGGTGAATAACATAGTAATAATGGCTGCAGTCAAGTATCATCAATGGATGTTAAATTTAGTGGGCAAAAATATGAAGAGAAATAGGATATTTGTGGAGTTTCAAAGTATCTTGGCACAAAATGCTGACTAATTAAAAAGAGCTTCTCATGTTTTAATGTTTATAGAAATCACCTAGGAGGTCTTGCTCAGCATGAAGATCCTAACTGAGGAGGGGTGGGGCCTGAGATTCTGAATTTCTAGTAAGACCCCTAGTGAATTGCTGCTGCTGACAAGTGGACTGCTCTCTGTGAATCAAGGCTTGTAGGAAAGACCTATAACCTTTTCAGCAAAGGGGTATTTGTGGGGCAGGAGAATGTTCTTACCCCTTTTACAACCCTCCTCTAGATTTTTCTTTACCTTACTTGAGTTACAAAAGGATGCATTTCTTTCCTCAAGGCTTTTTGAGCATCATGAACATCCAAAGCTCAGATATGTATTATTCTGAAGCAAAAAGCTTTAAGTGAGGGATTTGCATGTGGCAAGATAAGAACAGATATATAGCTCATCTGTTTGGAAGCAAGACACCAAAGCCTACAGTAGCATAGTTGATAGTCTCAGCCTGGTGCTATCACCTGGTGTCCATGAGTATGAAGCTGTTGCACCGTGTATGGGAAGGGCATATACAGGTACCATCTGGGGAATGGTCCTGAAGGTTCACAATTACCAGAGAAGCCCAAGAAGTGAGTGAATAGCAAGGCTGAAGAGAAACTTCCCAGCAGTGTGGGACGGGACAGTGCATAATGGAAGAAACAGGCACCGCTGTGCACTCATTTGCGGTTGTTGACTCAGATGGAATTTTGTATCCTCGGAGAATTTTGCATTTGGTCGCTGTTCAGACTGCTCAGTAGCCAGCTAGGTTGCTGCTGGCTGGGCCAATATCCCTAACCTTCCCATTCAGAGATTGCAGCTGCCTAATGATGGAGAACTAAAGGGCCCTCTCCAGCAGGACGATTTGAAAGAGCACTTAAGCCATTTTGCTCTTGGCCTTAGTTGCTGGATAGAAAAGATCCTCAATTGTAAAAAAACGTGAATGGCTTTGCTCCATGGTGTGATTGCATTTTATGTTTTGGAATCATATAGGAATTCATTAGAGCTGTGTTAACCTCATCTAAGAAAATGAAATTGGGGTGGGAGAGTGTCCACGCGTCAGGATTTTGGTCAGCCCCTGAAGAGCCTCCCTTGTAGCCAGCTGCTGACACCAAGTCAAAGAGGCTGGAGTTTGTTTGTTCATATATTTATTTATTCAGTCAGTCAGTCAATCCCAGGACATTTTTTCTGGCTCTGTGGAAAAGTCTCCACTTCCATTCCCTTTGCTCTCAGCAGGCTTCCCTACCATGTTCTGTCATATTTGAATCAATGATGATTTGAAAATCTGTCTAGCTTTCAATTCAGCCCTGACCACCTTCTATTTCTCTCTAATGCTGCCTCCAATTAATTCCTTTACTTGACTTTGTGTCGTGCAACCAACCCACAGACAAGCAGTGTTTCACTTTTCACATAATCCTAGAGACCCTTTACCTGTACTTCATCAATACCTCTTCAGGCGGGCGGTGCCATCCAAATTTGAGGAATAGTCCTATCTGACCTAGAATTATATTTAAAGTCAAACTTCCAATTGCTTTTTGCAAAAAAGCAATTAGTATTTCTGATAAAGTGTTTCTTGAAAAACTGCTGAAGATACCTTGCACCAAAGTAAGAGGTAAACCAAAAATACGAATATCTGGGGCTCAGGAAACATGGAAACCAATGCAGGAGAGGACTGGATGATGAGGAAGGGAGATCCCAGGATGGGTGCTGGGCAACAGACCTCAAGACATGGTCCAGATTGGAATGAGAGGGTAGAGGATCTGAGGAGGAGTTAACTTGAACTCTGTTGGGAGTTTGGAGGGAGGCAAAATATGTGTGCAGAAAGGAAGGCATGTGAAAAGATCAGGGCTCACCTTCCACTAGACAGCATGGGAAATGCTAAGAAAGCCCTGCACATGTGCTGTTTTAATGTGAAAAAGCAAATAGTGGGAAGGAGCAGCTAGAGGAATTGCAGGTGTTTGCCTCTGAGGATGAGACCTAGAAAGAAACAAAAAGAGATGGCTGTTTGTGTTGAAAGCCTTGGAAAACTAACTTTTTCATATACACACACACACATATATATATTCAAAAACACATATATTCATATATTTATATTTCATATATATATATATATACACACATATATATACAAGTGTCAGACATTATTTTTATTTTCAAGTAAGTGGATGGGGTGATTCATTTCAAGGGATAAGTAACCCTGATAATGGTCTTAAGAGTCAGATGAGTAAAGTAATTCAATTCAAAAACCACTGATTAAGCATGTGTTTTGTGACAGTTGCTATGGAGATAAAGACAACATTCTTCCCTCAAGGCCCTCACAATCTAGGCCGAATAAAACATGCCCACAAATGCCATGATGCAGAATGCGATAAGAAATACTGCAAATAATGCTCTGGGGGGTATGGAAGAAAGAGCAATGACGTCAGAGTAGCTGGATTCAGAAAGGATGCAAGGACAGTTGCGTCCCATATGAGTGGCATTGCCCAATATCCTCTGTGAACCAGTTTGTTTTCTAGTCCTTTTTCCTCTTTCTTTTTGTTGTTTGAACAGAATGTAAATGATAAGGAATCGCCTTCTTAAGTCTAAAATATTCTTTGAAGAGATCTGGACCTCTGAGATAGGAAAGGGAAGAGCATTACCGATGGAGGAATTAAAACAGAGTTGCAGAAATAGGGCAACAAAGTCTGTGTGAGAAGAATGCCAAGCATTTTATGGGAGTATGGAGTCCATGAGAGAGATTTGGCCTATGGTCAGTGGAGAGCAGTGAATGTTCAGAAAAAACAAATTTATTCAACAAAATAAATGAACAAGATCCTGAGAGTAAATTGGTTAATAGAAGGTCCTGTGTAAGAGCTGTTTGCCTTTGTATTTCCAGTGCTTAGCTAGTGTGAGGCATGAGGTAGGCAGGTCAGTTTCATAGAATGGAATCAGCCATCTGTCTTTGTAAGTAAATACAAAGAGGCCATTCCCTGAAGCATCACTGCTAGTGATACTGCAACGATTGCTGTATTTAACATGTGCTCAATTGAAGCAAGCACTTCACTGAATCATGCGGGCTTCTCTAGGTGTTATTATTAGTAAGTTCATGTTATAGATGAGTAAAACTGAGACTTAGAGAAGGTAAGTGGCTTGTAGATTTTGAAACAGAGACTTTCTTTTCTTTATTTTAAATTATGTTGTTATTTAGATCAGCTATCTGTAAAATTGAGTAATGTTTTTAAAGGAGCATGATATTGTGATACTGCTTTGTTTTATCCTACAAGAAGCTCAAAATGTTAAATTTCATTTAAAGATGGCCACAAAATTATACAAATGTGATCCCAATTTTGATTTAAAATAGTACATATATCTGGAAAAAATATAACATATTTCATAAATCTAAGATGGTATCAGCAGTGTCATGCACCATTATTTCTATACCAGTAAGAAATAAAATAGACTGCTATTTAAATTAAGATATGCCACTAATTGTAAGGCATAACCTCATTTTGGAGATGTTAAATGTGAGAAAATGCCCACCTTACAATAAATAAAATGTACTGATTATAGGGTAATAGAATTACACATCGTTTAAAATTTCTCTTTATTATATATGTATGTTTTAAATTTTCAGCAGTTGACATATAGTACTTTTATCTTCAGAAAGTTGACTTTTCAATTTTGGAAATATTTAGAATGCACACACAACTAGAAAAGTAGATACAAAATTTAGAGAGTAGATATAAGTAACTTTTACTATTTTTATTTTTTGAGTTAAATTCAGTAACAGCTTTGTGATTGACATGTGTAAGAATAAATTTCCTGAAACAGACTGTGTTGTCACACAGTTTAAAAAGGAAAGGGGATTTCCTGTAAACAGTGGAGTAAAGCCATATTTATTTTAATTTCTATCTTTGTCCCATGCCAGAAACCTAATAAACCTCATGCCAGAACACAGTTTAAATTAGGAAATGTAAAATCTTACTTGCAACTGATACTTGGTTAAAATCTCCAGTCTATGAATTGTAACCATCCATCAAATATAGTGGGACTTGGATCAAAAGGAGAGAAGGTGTTTAAAGCCAATGTATACGTCTCTGAGCCTTAAGCAGAGTATAGATTCTTCTCAAAGTAAACAAGGATCCTAATGGGGCCATCTAATGATTTTTTATTTGGCACATTAAGGAGTGAGGGTGTGGATGGTCATGAGAAAAGTGAAGAATGTAAGTGCTGAGTGTGTACTGCTGGCCAAAGATAAACACTAAATCATCAAATAAAAGACATTTGAGATAAGATGCTTCACTGCAAGGCACATAGATCTGTGTGGCTGACCTGCTGTGGAAAGATCTCCCCAGGATAGAAGACAGAACAGATTTGATGAGAAAGAGTTTAGTGATGACAAACCAGTCTATGCAGGTGGAACATCTGCCCATTCCCACACTCTTCTTTAGGAAATAGTAGGCCAGGTTAGGAGTGCTGGTTCAAAGATGAATGAGAAGCTGTGAAGGGATCCAAAACAGGACTTTCACACAGATGCTACAAAAACAAAATGGTGAAAGATACGTAACTTGTATTAAAAGGCAGAAGAAAGTAGATTTTAGAAAAACATAAATTTCTTAGAAAACAGAAGAAGATTTCAGACAAATACTTCTTTATAGCTTCAGAGAATTAGAGAGACAAGTAGATATTTTGGAAAAAAAAATTAATGAGTTAAAAGTTATTAAAAGACTGATATTTAAAAGTCAGTCTTTTAATCACTTTCATCTCATTAATTATTTTTAATTTTAAAAAATTAATAAGGCAATAGTAGGAGAAAGAGGGGGCACTGGCAAGTCTCAGTAAAGAGGTTAATGAAAAAAATAACTATTAAATAGAAACTATATTAAAAGCAGCAGTAGCAAAAGTGGAGTGGATATTACTCAAAACATTTCAAACATCAAAAGTATAGAGTCACTAACATGACATTCAGGCTTGAGGATGTCACAAAGGAAAATTTAAGAGTGTGGACATCTATGGAAGATAAAGGAGATCAAACAGTTATATAATTAGTATAACTGTGAACATAGAACCAGAAATATATTCAAAGATGAAATAGAAGAAAAATCTCCACGTGTAACAGACAACAAGAATTCTGTATCGACTTTGTAGATAGAGACAGAAAGGACAGTTTACCTTTAAGTGTGATCTGGTTTCAGAGTTTCCTCATTGCCATCAGAGTACTGAGACCAAAAAAAAAAAAAATGAAAGAAAATTCGAAGTCAAATGTTGGTTTTGTATAAATGCCACAGAACGATATTCTCAGGCAAGCAAGGACTTATGAAATATACTTCTCATGAACCCTTGTTAGATAGAAATAAAAATAAAAAACAAAAATGAGAAACTTCCTTGATGATAAAATTCAGCCTCCCAGGAGATGAACCAAATAAAAAATTCAGAAAAAGAGAAGCTATGTTTTGTAAGAATTGTCAAGGAACATGGAATCAATTTAAATCAATTTAAATCAAGCCTTAGCTTGAACAACAATGAGATTGTGATGACAAATTGAATGTACTTGTCAAAAACCTTGACAACATAAAATTAAAATATGGCACATAAATATATGACAGTGTAGGAAAAGAGAGGTGGAAGAAAATGGAGATGTGGGAGTCTTTGTCATATTTCATAGTTGGAAATACTATATTGTATAAATACTGCCTGAAGTTGAAAAAAATCAAGAAATTGAATTATAGTATTTAACATCAAATTATAATCATTAAGAAAACTACCATTATGAATAATAAAAACAAAAACAAAGTAGATAAAACATCATGTAATAGGTACAAAAAAGAAATTTAAAAAATATATATGAACACATAAATGGTGTTAAGACCCAACTTATCTGTAAGAGCAATAGCTTTAACTAAATAAGATTATCTTCTAAAAAAGAAAAGGATTTTCAGCTTGGATTTACAACCAACTACAACAAAAACAATCAAACAAATAACCCCTATTGTTAAAATATAAAAATCCTGGAAACAAACTATTTAGCAGTTAGATGGTAAACATATTTCAACCCAGCTGTACCACAGAATACATAGATTAAAAAGAAGACTGAGATACCTATCTATCCATCCATTCATTCATCTGAACATATAGATATATATGTACACTATAGTACAATGTGCATATAGCTAAAATATTCTGATATCTGAAAAGAGTGAGTTACAGACAATTTATAATAGCATGGAATAAAAAAGCCTATAAATGAATAGAAAATTTTGGAAAGATGCTGAGACACTGTTTATATTAGTTATTATCTCGGATAATGGAATCCACTTTATATTTTTCTGACTTTAAATTTTAGTCATAAGTATATTCTACTTTTAAAATTAACTTTAAAAAATAAAAATTGCCTTTCCTTTAAAAAAAAAGTTTTCAACCTATTTTGCTGAGTGTTGTCTTGCATTCCACTATAAAACATAATACTATCATTTAGTAGTTAATTATAAAACAATGACTGTGGATAGCATAATATATAATAAGTTCATTTTGTATTTAAGCTAGCTAAATTCATGGAATTTTGGAATGAACGTACCATATGTTCATCATTTTTATATATTTTCTCACCAAAAAGTATACTCACAATTTAAAATCAAATCATATAGGATATATTTTGCAGTTTTTGTTTGTTTAAATGAACACAATTCTTCAAAGAAGCATAATTTTTTCACATTGCACACAAAAAGAAATTTCCAAAGGGCATAGGAAATTTAAAAGACCAAAGGAAAAAAAGAGTATTACTGAAAAATATTAAGGAGACTGCAGGTGATTTTTTTTTTTCCTTTAAAGAATCTATCTTAATTCTACACAATTCTACAATTAATTTGAAATGGGAAGAAAAAAATTACAAGAAGGGCCAAAGGTCAAATTTTGTTATAGGAACTTATATAAATCATGCATACCTAATTGCAGTGCTGTCTTCTACCTCCTTTTTTAGCTCTCTCTCCCTCCCTGTCTTCCTTTAAGCCTTCCAACTGCAAACATTTGTTGAACTCCCAGCAAGTACTAATTTCTGTGTAGGAGTTTATATTTCAATTGTGGAAAGAGACACAGCTACAAATAACAATAGTGCAAATGTGTGTGCTATAATAGAATATTGACAAGCACAGGAAAGAATTTGATTGAATAAACAGATCTGGGAAACTTCAAGATAATATAGTGGAAGACATTTGTGCTGAACCTTGAGAAAAGATCACAAAGTTGCCAGTCATTTCAAATAAGGGAGTTAGAGATTCACAGCTTTAGAAACTACCCATCAGTGAATTAAGGATACACAGTAAGACATATGGTTTGACCAAAGGACATGCTCAGTTGTCTGGTAGGTGTGAAGGTCTACAAATGCAGATGGGAGTCTGCTTGTGATGGGATTTTAATGTCCCTCCAAACAATTGTATCTGACTAAGCCATTTGGTGACCTGGGAGTTGGTGGGTGGTGATGGAAAAGACAAGCAATTTAGTGCAATGGCAGTGATGGGGGGTGAGGAACCTTGAGATTTTTACATATCTCAAAAGAAACTTAAGTCTTAAAAAGCTTGGGAAATACTGTAGCAGGCAATAAGAAGCCATCATAAATTTAAAACCAGAAAAACACATAAAGGTGAGTTGATTTTGAAGTTAATGAAGTTAAGCTTCTGAGATCTTCACTTTTAGAGCCCTAAAGAGACACCCTCCTAGAAAATGATATATACTTCAGACCCCATGACCATATCTATGCTCAGTAGGAGGATATCCTGCATTTTATGGACTCAGGGAATGGTGATGTTCTATTGAGGAAATTATTTATTTAAGTTATCTTTCTCTACTTTTCTCCCACATACTCCATCTCTGCCTTCTCAGTGAAGAAGAAAACAAGGAGAAAGCAGTAATATCCTAGGCCAATAATGGTCACAGATGTTAACTTTCTGGAGTTGATAGTCTCTTCCCTTACTTTTTCAACAGCCAGAAGACAGAATTAGGGGTGACATCTGGGCCACTGTCTTCTGCATTTAGACCCAGTTCAAACTCATATCCATTAGTTCCTTGCATATTCTGGGCTCTTTACCTTCTCAGACCCTTTGTGCCAGATGTTTCCTCAGTTTATGTTTAAAATTACAGTTTATATTTAAAATCTTTCTCTTAGTTCTGCATGGGGCCTGTTCCTTCTTATGCTTAATGTCACTGTGCTTCCTCAGAAAGACATATCTTGATATGACCATCTGCAGCCATGAATCATAGCCCCCACATCTCATGGCTTAAAACAACAAAGGTCAATTTCTTATTCCTATTTCAGGTCCAAAGTGGCTCAGCAGGACAGTTCTGTTCACTGCAGTCATTCAGGGGTGTAGGATGATGGTGTGCGCCACATGTAACTACAAAATCCTTGCTAGAACAGAACAGAGAAGGTGCAGAATTGTGCTAGCATGTCAGCTCTTAAAGACGTCCATGTGGAAGTGTATGCATACCCTCTGCTCTTTGGCCAGTGCAAAAGCACATGGCCTGACCTAATATTAAGGGGCTAAAAAGTACAATAAACTCTCATGTTTGGAAGGAGAGGAGAACCATAAACATTGGTGGGCAGCACCCATGCCTGCCACTCCCCTTATCTAGAATGAGTCCCTTCTCTCTTCTCTATCCTAGTGGTGGGTTTGGGGGAGCAATCCTTTTCGTCAGCTGAATTTGGAGCCATGTAAGAGATGAGACAAATAATTCAAAGATAATCCTGGAGGTCAAAATTTTAGCTTTATTACTGAATGCTGGACTGGAGGAAATGGCTTAGATGTGTGGCAACAGAGAGCTTCATAATATTTAATGCCACATTTAGACTGGCACCTTTTGGAGGGGACTTGCAGAGGGAAGTTGGTGCCTCAGAAGTGGGAAAATGAAAGGGTTGAGATATACATGCTGAGGATGTGCTCCCTGACTCACCAATCAGCTAGGTCATCTCACCTCCCCAGGGGAGGAAAAAAATGAGGTGGTAGAAGAAATGTCACTTCCTATTAATATTGCTCTTCCCACAGGAGATTCAAGTTGCATAAGGGCAGGGTGCATCTCTGCTTTATTCTGAGTTGTAGCCTCAGTGTTTAGAAATATGGAGCACACCGAAGAATATGCAGTGACTATTAATTGAGTGAATAATTAAACAGATTAATGGATGAATGGGATATCTACTACTGCCTGACTCAGATTTGTCAGGTATCACAAGGAAACAAAATACCATAAAAGGCATCGTATCTGGAATTAATTAGTCATATAAGGGAATTAATAATA
The DNA here is from genome assembly GCA_032199065.1 of Smutsia gigantea. Lineage (NCBI taxonomy): Eukaryota > Metazoa > Chordata > Mammalia > Pholidota > Manidae > Smutsia > Smutsia gigantea. The sequence continues at coordinate 17,714 of JAVSCE010003939.1, read as the reverse complement.
TTCAAATAATACAATTTAATAATAATACAATTACTTCATATAAATTAATATTGACAGATGTGTTTATATTACTGTATATTATAAGTATACAATTACATACTACATTGTTATTTATTGTAATATAATACTTATATTAAATTACTTTCTGATATTATATTACTAAACATTCATTATTATTATGTTATTCCATGTAAGGACTATATGCTCACCTGAAATTGCCCAGTTCATCTGCAGATCACTGAATTGAAACTAGAAATCTCCACAAAACAGACATCAGACTGCATTTAATTCTTTTTTTTTTCTTGAGTTAGGTGAGTGAAAAGTTTAAAGGGAAAATAGCAAATTTGAAAAAAGGAAGAAGGAGGTATGAAAATTATATAGGGACAACCCACTTCATAGAAAACTGGAAATGTGATGCCATATTTAAAAATATTTAGCGTATTTGTGAATAAAGAGGGAAATGGGGGAAGAAACAATGAGATTTAAGCTTAAAATAATTCTAAATGCAATAACAGCTAACACATCTACGCTGTAAAAAAAGCACCAATTAGAGACAAAATAGAACCCAGAACCCCGAAGGCTCAAAGACTGTCCTGTTTCAGCTCCAAACTCAATGTTAGTAATAAAGGGGGATGGGATGTGAGTCACAACTTCACTTGGTTGCCAACGTTTTTCCTGAGACCATAAGGGCATTAAAACCATACTAGAGTTAGTTCAATTGATTCGACAACCTAATTAATATCAATTGGGTGTAGGCCAGTTCATTCCATTAATAAGTGTAAGCTTCTAATGAAGTCAGGGTCATGAGCTCAATGTGGACCAGATCTTATCTATTGAAGAATACACAGGGTATTCTTAGCCCCAGCCACTCCTGTCATATGGGTATTTGGTCATGAATGGAATGAAGTAGAGATGGCAAAAGGTGGGGGACAGGCAGGGAAGAATTTGTTTAAAATGAAAGATATCCACAGTTTATATAATCTACTCCTATACTGGAAAAAAAAATTCTAACACCTGCATTGTGAAGATAAGTCAGTAGCCTTGTCTTTATTATATATGGCAAGATACTATTTACTAAACATCACTAGGTTTACTCAACCCTATATGTACTCCCTACAAAATCAAACATTAATGCTTACAATATGGAAGTAATCAGATGCTTTCCTATTCGTGGGTGAGTTTCATATATACTTTCAGCAAGAAAGGATTTGGTGATATCCAAGTAAATACTGAAGGGCTTGGAAGTGACCTTGAACATGGTTAGTGTATTTGGAAATTGATGAGTTGGAGATGATTATGAGAAAGAGAAAATCCTCATAAAATTTTGGCAGGTTGTTCAGATTTAAACACAAACTACTAAGAGTTTCAAACAAATAGTGGATCAAGAATACACATTGAAAAATACTTAAAAATCTGTGGGGAAACATTCAGTCGTACTTGGCTGGTCCTGAGTTTAGAAGAGACTCAGTTAATATTTTTATTTTATTTTTTTGGTGAGAAGAGTTGCATTATTTTTTATTTTAATTTTTTTATTAAGGTATCATTGATACACAATCTTACAAAGGTTTTTACAACATTCACCCATATTACCATGTCCCCCCACACAGCCCATTGCAGTCACTGTTCACCAGCATAGTAACATGCTATAGAGTCACAACTTGTCTTCTCCATGCTATGCTGCCTTCCCTATGAGCCACCTACATTATGTATGCTAATCATAATGCCCCTTAATCACATTCTCTCTCCTTCCCCAACCTATTCTCTTTGGTAACCACTAGTCCCTTCTTGGAGTCTGTGAGTCTGATGCTGTTTTATTCCTTCAGTTTTGCTTCATTGTTATACTCCACAAATGAGGGAAATCATGTGGTACTTGTCTTTTTCCACTTGGCTTATTTCACTGAGCATAATACCCTCTTAGCTCCATCCATGTTGTTGCAAATGGTAGGATTTGTTTTCTTCTTATGGCTGAATAATCCATTGTGTATATGTACCACATCTTCTTTATCCATTCATCTACTGATGGACACTTAGGTTGCTACCATATCTTGGCTATTGTAAATAGTGCTGCAATAAACATAGGGGTGAATATGTCTTTTTGAATCAGGCATCTTGTTTTCTTTGGGTAAATTCCTAGGAGTGGAATTCCTGGGTTAAATGGTATTTCTAATTTTAGTTTTTTGAAGGACCTCTATATTGCTTTCCACAATGGCTGAACTAGTTTACATTCCCACCAACAGAGTAGGAGGGTTCCCTTTTTCCACGTCCTCACCAGCATTTGTGGTTCCTTGTCTTTTCGATGTTGGCCATCCCAACTGGCATAAGGTGATATCTCATTGTGGTTTTAATTTTCATTTCCCTGATAATTAGCAGTGTGGAGTATCTTTTCATGTGCCTGTTGGCCATCTAAATTTCTTCTTTGGAGAAGTGTCTGATCAGATCCTCCACCCATTTTTTAATAGGGTTATTTGCTTTTTGGATGTTGAGGCATGTAAGCTCTTTATATATTTTGGATGCTAACCCCTTGTCAGATATGTCATTTATGAGTATATTCTCCCATACTGCAGGATGCCTTTTTGTTCTACTGATGGTGTCGTTTGCTGTACAGAAGCTTTTTAGTTTGATATAGTCCCATTTGTTCACTTTTGCTTTTGTTTTACTTGCCCGAGGAGATGTGTTCAGGAAAAAGTAGCTCATGTTTATATTCAGGAGAGTTTTGCCTATGTTTTCTTCTAAGAGTTTTATGGTTTCATGACTTCCATTCAGGTCTTTGATCCATTTCAAGTTTACTTTTGTGTATGGGGTTAGACAGTAATCCAGTTTCATTCTCTTACATGTAGCTGTCCAGCTTTGCGAACACCAGCCATTGAAGAGGCTGTCATTTCCCCATTGTATATCAGTTAATGTATTCTTAAATGTGTTCAAAGGAAGTTACAGACCAAAAATACACATGGTGTATATATAAACGGCACATATAAATATATACGTAGCTTCTTAAATATATGTGTGTGTGTTAGAGCCAATTGAATATAAATGGATAAGAGCCAAGCAAATATCCATACTTTAAGAACAGTGTATGTATTATAGTTTTATTTATCTTTTGTTAAAAAGAATAGTTGCTGAGGCTAATAATTTCCTGTTTAAAGGCTACTTTAATATTTATAGAATTACAAGCATTGAGAACTTAGTATATACAAGGTCCTTGACATTTATTTTAAATTATTTAATTTCCCACAATAACTCTATGAACTCTGAACTCTTATTGTCTCTGTTTAAGAAATGAGGAAAGTGAAACTGGAAGAGAACAAGTAATGTTCCTAAGGCCGCATGATTAATGGAAGGACTAAATTGTGTCCAATTCCAAGATTCATCTTTTAATCCTATACTGACTCTTTTGTGTACCTTTTATCAGAATGGGTAGCAGGTAAACATCTATCCACAGGTTTAGGTTGTAAAATTTCTCAAATTCAAAAACATCTGTGACATGTGAAACAAAATCAAAAACACAAAGAAAGCTTTAATAGGTGATAAGGCAGAGGAACTTAAATAAGCAATTAGATTTTTGACAATAAAAGGTTGAATGGAAATAAAAGTGTGATTTTACTACTTGATATCATTAAGGCTAATAGCCAACTTTCTATCTTAGCCAAAATGTGAACTCGCTATGATGATTTATGCATTCGTTGAGCTGAATCTGATCGTGAAATGCTCTAAAGAATTTACTTGAATCCTGTTTCTCCAGTTAGTGCTTTTACTTGACTCAGGGAGAATTTGGTAGTTCATAGAAGTGAGTTTCATGGAAGAGGAATAAATAAGAGATGACTCCAATCCACCATACTAGGGAATATTTGGGAATTTATGAACATACTACCATAGAAAGAAATAGCAACAAGCATAATAGCTGGCATTTCTCAAATGCTGTATCACTATGTGTTACACTGTTTGAAGGGTTTTACGTAAGTTAACTTGCTTAATCCTCACAAAACAAAGGCAAGAATAAACCTGATAAGAAACTTTGGCATTATGGCCCTTCTTTTTCTGGCAGAGATGGACTTTCCTTGATGACAGAAGTGAATATATCAATCGTGTACATGAGTTGCCAATCATATGTACGAAGTGTTATTATAGAGGTACTTTAAATACCAACCTTTTTTAACACATTTGAACAGTGATTAGATTTACAAAACATTGATTTAGGTAGAAACTTTCAAAAATACCATTTTTAAATTAAAAAGTATACCTTGTGTGATTCTCACATGTATTTGTCTGTCAATCCCACTGAACCTAAAGATGCCAGGCTGGACCTTACAGAGATAAGGTTAAGTGGTATGAGAATTCTTATTTCATTTTTGTTTTGGCGGGTGTTCTTAAAGTAATTTACTAGATCTGTACTAAATGAGTAACTCAGGGTTCTCCTGCAGGGTTCATTTTCACTTCCCTTGGTCCCATTTCATTTTTCTATGGCCGTGGACTGTGTTCAAGCAGTTGAAAAGGGTTACACATTACCTGCTTTCAGTTGCCTGTTCAAGGTCAGAATCACACAATGCTTAAGTTGGAAGGAATAATTCCATATATCATGTAGTATATACATCCTTTGTTTCGACATAGATGAGGAAGAAAAAAAACAGAGCATGGTTAAGTGGTCTGCCTTTTGCTGAGCAATACTAATTCATTTTTTCTGCATTGATAGAATTGTCCACAGGTTTTAGTAATGTTTAATTTTGTCAATTGTCTCAGGTCATGCAATTACATAGGTAAGGTAGAAAGTACATATTTTGGTAGACTGCATTCTTGGCTTTATGTTGGTGAAATTTGTAATTTTATTACTTTCCAGCCTATCTCTGATTAATAATGGAGCTATTTTTTCTGAAAGAATAATTTGTCCATTATAGTTCCTATTCTGAAACCTGAGTCAATTAGCTATCATCTAGCTTTACATGTGCTCTTGACCTTTGTCCTTTTGCCCAATAACTCACTGAGTACAAAGTAATGAATATATTACAGATTACACCCTATATATGTGATGGCTTAATTCTAGTTACACTGCTGTAACACCTCTTTAATAATTCCCAAAGTGGCATTGGATCATCTTACAAGGTACCAGAGAAGTGTGCCTGACTGACAATTCTTGTCAGAGGACAATCAGGCCGCTTTGTTTCAAAAAAGTACTTAATTTTTACTCACCCTATGCGGAATACAATGCTAAGTCATGTGGGAAACCCAAAGAGTGATCTTTCAGGAGCTTCTCTGGTACTAAGATGTTTCTGTGGTACTGCTAGTCAGAGTGAGGTGCTGACCTGGGTAATCAGAAGAGGAATCTAGCAGCAAGATGAGGTAGAGGGGAAATGAGACGGCTGCTCTGAGGTGAGTGAAGGTAAACTAGGTCCAAGGGAACAATAACAACTCTTGTTTATTGAGTTCTTACTTTGTCCCAGGTCCTATTTTAAGCACTTCATTTATATCACTGTAATATTATATATTAATATGTATAATATATAATAATTTATGTTCATCTAATTTATAATAATCCAGTGAGGTAGACATTGCTATTATTCTCATTTTACCAGTAAGGAAAGCTAGGTAGAAATATTAGTTTGCATGCTTAAGACCAGTTGCCTGTAAAGTAAAAGAAACAGATTTCAAATCCAGGTAATATGGCTCCAGAAGCCAAGTGCTAAATCACTAAACCACAGTTGTATGAAGATTGACTTAAATAGCTGATTAATCTATGACAAACATGATTAATTGGCCCACAGACACAAATGTCTTTAAGGAAACTAAGGAGGCTGTCTTGTTTCCCTAAATGCCAACATGGATTGCAATCACATTACCATTTTATTTAGCTCTATAGATGTTTTTAAGAACTCTATTCACCTCAGTGAAGGAAAATATGGGAAACTATGGTCTTTAAAAAGGAATCGTCCTGTTTATTAAGAATATTTTAAAAGATATTTTAAAAATATTTTTAGTATTTTATTTTAATCACTTTCGTTTTATGTTTAATAAAATATAACAAGATATTAAACATTTTAAATACCGTTTTTAAAAAAGTCATTATACAAGATAATCAAAATGACCTTTCTTACTCTTATGCTCTAGCCAAAGAGATTACCTAGCCAGAGTACCACACTTCCACTTAGACTTTATGGATAAGGAAAAATTTGTAGTGATCTTTGGAGAAGGGTAAGTATATATAGTAGGCTTGAAGGAAAGCAGTATATTAGGTGAAGGGCAAAATGTAAGGTAGAAAGTCATATAAGGCAGTGTCAGTTTTGTGGCTACTACTCATTGAGACAATGGTAAGATTGCCATCCAATGGGCTCATTCATTCTCTTTCCTAATAGACTTATGTTTGGGATTATTAGGAAAGGTATAAACTGCTCTTTTAGATAGATCACCAATCGTCCAGCACCTCATTTTAGATCCTCTCCAAGGCTTTTGAAAGGAAACACTGTAATGAGATCTATTCTTCTTTTCCAAATATTTATAGTCACCTTAGTTAGACTTTAGGCCCAATGGTAACATAGGCTGCTGATTGTTGAGATACTTATCCAAGATAAACAATTACTGTCCAGTTCATTCAGAAGGTATCAACTTCTTAAATAAGGTCTCCTGGTTTATATTCCAAGACCAGAAGCCAGTGAAAAGTTTCAAGGATATTAGGAGGTGTCTCAGTGGAGTTCAAATGTTTTTTCCTCCAAATATATCAGAATTGTTAGTTTATAAACTTATATTGCTTCATACTTTGAGAGCTGAATGTATAAAGATCATGGTTAGTGATCCCAGCACAATATGAAGAACGCAATACTCTCTTGATCATATCAAAATATCCAGGCCATATAATGCAGGTATACTTTAATGAAACACTCAGGCCAAAATCCAAGGTAGGAATTGTTTAATAGTTAATTTTCAATGCCTTTGGTCTCTTACTGTTAAAATGATTATCTTAATCTCATGTGGGTATGGCAGCACAACATGCCCTCTTTTATCAGGGAACTCCAGATGGGCTAATAAGTAACTGGATTTGACCTGTAACTTCTTATAACCAAGCTGGGAAACCACTGACACCACTATCAGATTTAGTCATTAGAATCTTTCCAATCAGACTGATTATGGGTTTATGCTATCTTTTTATAAACACCTTTGCACATTGACATCATTACTTATGGCAGGAGGAGATAAGTTTTGGAAACTGGTCCCCCTAAGGTCATAGAATTGGCCATTTGGGCTGAATTGGACAGTCACTAAACTCACTGGGCCACCTGTTAAAATGGTAGGTAAATAAATACAGTAAACCGTAGTTTTAATTAATTGACTATGGTTCAGGAATGGGTTGAGAAATATCTGGGCAAAGCGAGACCAAGTGGTATAGGAGAAATCACACTGGACACAGCAAAGCAGAACTTGGTTCTGATAAGCCATGTAAGGTGGACAAGTCACTTCACTGGGCTGAATCCCAGTTTCTTTATCTATTAAATATTGAAATTAGTACTGGGTGATTTGTTTGATTAAGTTTATTGAAAAAGCTTAATGGGATAGTTAAAGTTACTCATTTGAAGCTGTTTTAAAGCTATTTTAACACTAGCTACAGTGGTCAAGAGGACCCAAGAGGTTGTCCCCTCAGGTTCCTCCTACTCTAACCCTCCCTATGCAAACCATAAGTAATAGTTATAATCACAAGTTGTTTGAAAGAAAGAACCATGCTTTGGTTATCATTATAGATCCCAATGTATCACATAGTAAATAGTTTTCAATAAATTTTAGTTGGATGGAACTGTCTTTTAACTAAATTTGAAGATCAAAGAGCAACTACCTTTGGGAGTTTTAGAATTATCTGTTAGCTCAGTTCCAAATCAAGTCTCTTTGGAATCTGTTAAAGGAGCTGTATGCTTAATTCACACAGTTTTCCACTGAAATAATTTCTTCCTTACTACCGTTTATGCTAAATCCTTTTGTCCTTCCCAGGCTGCCTGTTATCTCACCTCCTTGGAGAGTTATCAGAGTTCTACACAAGTTCAAAAGCTCCTCTCTGTATAGCATAGATGAGAGAACTACTTGTTCTTTACTAGATTTCATCACCACGGTTAACTCCATTTAGTGCTGTTAGAAAGTAATCTAGTTCTTTCTGTGTATAACTCCACAATGGGACACTGCTAAGATCTTTTATTTCTCTTTGCAGGATCTCATAGGATTTATGTATGTAAATCTCCCAGTACAGTGCCTGACACAGGGTAGGTGCTAAATAAATAAATGTTAGTTTTTTCTCTCTTTCACCACCAGGAAATACATACGAAAAAGTTAGCTTTCATTTAAAAATATGTTCTTTGTCAGAAGTTATCATTCCTGAGTCTTGGTTTACTGGCTCCTTATGTACCAAAGCAACTCCAGTTTCCTGAAAGGGTAAATCTATAACTTTGAATTTCTGTGGTTAATTAGTTTATTTGACCTCTTTTGACTAATATTGGGAATGTTGAATACAAAATGTTAGCCAGATTCCAACCTGAAGTTGTTTTGGACCACATGCTTCCTTCAACAACCTGGTGGTTGAAATTCAAAAGGCTGTCTATTACTTCCTAGTGTCATCACCAGGTCTTGATGTTAGCCAGCTGTAGACAGCTGCAACATTCCACCTCAGAAGTGACTTCCAATCAGCTATTAGTGAGGGACTCCAATATGAGAGGCTTTTAGCTACATGTTGATTCTCTCAAGAACAGAATACTAATTTGTTAGGTTTGTGTTATTTCCCAGGCTTGGCCTCCATGCACAAACCAGTGTGGGAATGAAACAGAGATTGAATTCAATTTATTCCTTTTAAGTGACTGACTGAAACCTCTTTATTAGTTTTCCTTTCCCAATATGACTAGTTTTTTTTTCCTCTTCAAATTATTGTGTCTAAATAGACAGAGCCTTGGAATGAGATCACCAAGTCAACATTCCACTATGTCTTTTTGACTGCAAAGAATAGAAGAAGGAGATGGTAGGGTAAGGAGGAAAGAGGTAGGGAATTAAGTGTAAAAACATCCCATACAAGAGCAAACACTGGTGCCCAAGTTAGGACACATTGCTACCTGCAGCTGCCTGGAACCAAGCACTCTCATATTTGATTTGGGGTTATAAGATCCACTTGATTTTTCCAGAATGACTTGTCTTGTGCCTATTCCCATGGTCAGTTTGTCCCTGGACTTCTTAAAAGGGCTTTCCAGAAACATGTACCAATAAGCAATTTTTGCAAGTTTCCTTTAGAGGAGTATCCATACTGGACTCTTCTTTCACTGGTATTAATTTACTGAGGATGGATGGAAATTTCCCTCCTTCTTTTTCTTTGTTTGTTTTTCTTTTGAGCCAGTCCTCAACTTAAACTTAATGTTACTATGCAAAAGGAAGGAAAATTTTACTGAAGAAGAACCAAACAGCATTCAGTTCAAGCCTGTAGTTAAAAGAAACTGCTCATTATTTATTTTATGTTTCAATTTTCTTTATGTTTTTACAAATATGTAACTGTATAGAGACTTATCTTGATTAGAGTTAATCCATATTCCATTTAACTAACAGAATGACATATGATAATCAATTAAATAGGTATTTGCTTCACTTAATATGACCAATACATTTTCTTAGAATATGGAAGAACCTGTGAGAAGTTGTGTTAGCCAACAGCCCTAATGGGGAACATATGATAGCCAATGGATTCATGCACTGAAAGATATCACAAGTTTTTGAATTAATGATACAACCCAGAACTCAGAATCAAAATACCAGCTGTTGAAAGAGGATTTAAGACCAAATGATTTATACATTTGTGTCATGGAAAATAACCATCTACTCTGTTTTCTTTTTCTGTGAGGAGACTCTTTCCAACTTAAATAGGGTGATGCCTGAGGAGTACTCCATGGATTCTACAAGCATGTCTTCTTTGTATCAAAAATTCCATTAACTGGTCAAAAAAGTGGTGTGATATTTCTACCTAATTGATTCTTTCCAAGGACCAGTTAATTGACAAAGAAACTTACCTCCCTCAAAGGTTTGGTTTCCAAGTAGTCTGAAAAATGCTACATCCAAAAATCTTATCAAAATTTGAGTTAGCCCTTTGTGAGATTAAGGAGAAACAGTTTCCCTATTCCCAACAGGTATCTAGTGTTACGCCAGATGAGCCTTGCAAAGTATCTGGATTACTAGGCATTTTCCAAAGGGCTGCTTAAAGGCACCTCCTCCCTAAAGGCATTGGATTAGGCTTGACAGTGAACAAAGCAATTACCAGTTTTTTTAAACTCAATGCTTCATTAGCATAATGAGGGAGGAGGGTACGGGAGCTACACAAACTACTCTTCCCTTCACATTTTTCCTCCATGCATAGATTAAAACCAAAGAGAAATCCTCTTCCTTCAGTAGATTAATTGGTTTTCTTGACATAAACATAGTCTTATATTGAAATTACTCAACATAAATGGAGAGCTACATATATCCACAAAAGATGTGTACATGAACCAGTAAAGGAAGCTGAAGAAGGAAATAGTAGGATAACATTTATAGGATCTGCTAGCAATGCCACACTTTATTTAGGAAGTATAGTATGTCGTAAAAGTATAAACACATACTTGAAAATGATAAAATAAATTCAAGTAAGTAGTTAGCTCTACCAGTGAGGGAAGGGGATAAGATTAGAAATTTAGGGCACATCACTTTTATCTGTGATGTTTTATTTCTTATCCTGGGTGATGAATTAATGGATTCTGTTACATTATTTTAGTACTTTTTTGTACATCTGAAATAGCTCAGTATTAAAAAAGAATCTCCCAGGTGAGTAGTTAAGAATTCTAGACTTTGGAATTGCAGAGACCTAAGTTTAAGTCCTGGTTCTCCTATGTAACAACTGTGGTTTTTGAGAAAGTTAACCAATGATCAATTTCTTTATCCTGAAATTGGAAATACAAAGGCCTCCACATTATAGAGTTGTTTTCTGGATTAAATGAATTAATACATTTACAATGTTCACCATACTGCTTGATAGGCTGCTCTCCAAACAAAGTATTACATGCTGATACATAAAGTGCAGGTTATCTCACATACTTGCATATAGTTTAATTGTGCCCTTTAAAACTTACTAACCATGTGATTGTGGCTAAATGATTTAAACCTAAGAGTCTAATTCTCCATCTTACAAAATGCAAAGAATTAGATTATCTATACTGTCTTTATCATGGGTTCTCTAGGAATAGTAAATGCAATCTTGTGTAGAAACACTAAAATATTTGAAATCATCATGATAATTGAAGTGTCTGTCAAAAAAATTAAAATATTTTTATTTAAATCACCATTCATTCATTCAACAATTTTTTGTTGTTGAGCATCTACTTCTGTCCTAGACACTTTGCTACATTCTGTGAGTGTAGTCATGATTTTTTAAAAACTACATGGTCTCTACCCTGATACCACTTAGGGTGCACAGTCTAGTGAAGGAACCAACGGGCACCAAGTATCTTAGCTCAGGCTGTTGTAACAAGACACCACAGACTGCGTGGCTAAACCAACAGGCATTGTATCTCATAGTTCTGAAGGCTGGGAAATCCAACAGCGGGCAGATATGTTTTCTGGCAAGAGCCCGCCTCTTGGCTTGCAGATAGCTGCCTTCTTACTGTGTCTTCACATGGTACAAGGAAAGAGCTTTGGTCTCTTCCTCAATTTATAAGGGTACTAATCCCATCATGGGAGCACCAGTCTACCTCGCAGAGGTACCACCTCCAAATACCATTATATTGGGATTAGGGCTTCGACGTGAATTTTGGGGAGACAAACATTCAGTGTATGAAATCAAGGAAAATGGAGGTAGAGAGGAAAATAAATGCCAAGGCTTTTTAGTAGGAAGAGGGGAAACAAGTAATGAACAGGTGAATCCTCCATGCTACTGCAGAGAGGTGGGCAGTGGTGATATGCTGGAGGTGTCCTGCTGATGTGATGGAGAAGGAGGAGGGGACAGACAATAAAGGACTTTGCAGACCATGTTAAGGATTTTGGTCAAAGAAGTCACTGAAGGATTTTAAGCGTGACATGATGTGACCCATCTGTTGTACAGGGTCATTCGATGGCTGTGTAATGGTCCGATTAGAAAGAGGAAGGAAGGGAAGCAGGTAAATCAGTTAGGAAGGGCTTTCAATAGTGCAGGAAGAGAGATTCTACCAGTTTCAAATAGGGCAGAGGTGGGATAATGTTGGAGAAAGATATGCACATTGAGGATTGAAAAATGGTTGATGGTTGGATTTGCGTTGGGTAGAGGTGAGATAATTACCTGCTTCATTGACTGATATTAACAATCCCAGCCTTTAAAGAAGATATGGAACGTAAAGCCTTTGAATGGCCTTTTAAAGTGCAACACCTTATCGCCAAACAAATCCATTTATTCATAATATATGTGTTATTGAACTCCTACTAATAGCAAATACTGGCCATATAATGGTAAATAATACAGACAGATGTAATCCCAGCTCTCATAGTGCTTGCAGATTAGTAAGGGAGAACATAATTTAAATAAATACATAACATCATTGCAAATTAGGGTAAGTCTGAAGCATTTTCCCGTAGCTGCCATAACAAATTACCACAAACTTGGTGGCTTAAATAACAGAAATTTATTCTCTCATCCTTCCTAACATCAGTCAGTTTCATTGGGCTGGAATCAAGGAGTCAGTGAGGCTGCTCTCCCTCTGAGGCTCTAGGGGGCAATCCATTCCTCATGACTTCCAGCTTCTAACGGCTGCTGGCATTTGTTGGTGTGTGGCCACGTAACTGCAGTTGCTTCTTCCGTGGTCACACTGCCTCCTCTCCTTTGGCAAAGTCTTCATCAGCCTCTCTTGTATAAGAATAGTTGTGATAGCATTTAAGGCTCACCTGGAGAATGTATATAACCTCCCCATCTCAAGATATTTAACTTAATCACACTTGCAAAGTCCCTTTTTGCTGTATAAACCAACTTTCACAGTGATTAGAATGTAGATATCTTTTGGGGGCCGTTTTTCAGCCCACCACATGCTCTATCAAGGAAGTACACAGGAAACTACAGTGGAGAATAATGATGAGTATTTATTTTATGGCTAGAAAGTAATGATGAGGAAGACTGGAATATGCTAAACCTAAGAGATAGATCAGGGTCTGATCATTTAGGGCCTTGCGGGTGTTCAGATTTAATTCTAAATGTGTGCGGAGTTCATCCAAGGAATTGAATTGGAAAGGCAATGTGATTTGATTTACATATTTAAGAAGATTATTTTAGTTGCTATAAGGAAAATTGGTAGGAGATGGATGACAGTGGAAGCAGGGCAGCATGCCAGGAGGCTACTGTGGTCATGAGGGCGGGAGGCATGATGGTTGGACAGGGGTGGTGTAGTGGATATGTAGCATCATGGACAGAGCTGATGTTCTTATCAGAGACAAAAAAAATAATCATGATGTAGATGGGTTGGATGTAGAGGGTGAGAGGAACAAAGAGGAATGAGAGGACACCTAGATTTCTAGCTTTAGCAATTAAGCAGCTTATGTTGTTATTTCCTGACGTGGGGAAGGGAGATGCAGGAGGAAAGAAGAGTTCTGCCTTGGGAGTGTCAACCCTCAGTGACCAACGCAGCTGTGGAGCTCGGAGTCAAGTAGGCAGTTGGTTGAAGAGGTCTGGAGTACAGAGAAGAGGTCAGGACCAAAACTGTAAATGAGAAAGTGTTTACAGAGATAGTAATTGAAGCAACAAGAATGGGTGAAGTCACTTAGAAGGAATTGTATAAAGAAAGATGAAGGCAGTGCAAGGCAAAGCCCAGAGGAATACCTATGTTTAAATTTAGGTAATGGAGGAAAAGCAAGAAAAAGAAAGTTAAAAGACGTGACTGGCAACAAAGAGGGAGAAATACCCAGATGAGGATATTGTCACAGAATTCAAGAAAGGAGACTGTTTTATAAAAGAGAGAAAATAGAATATGTTCTTTGAATTTGGCAACGTGGAGATCACCGCTGACTTTGACAAGAGCAGTTCAGTGGAATGATGGGACTGAAGCCAGGTTGGACTGGTGACCTAATGGGAAAAGCAAAAGGGTGAATATGAGTGAGGAAATAGGGACAGCACACGGGTTTCTGGAAACTTCCTGTGAAGGAAAGCAGAAAATAGAGATGTACCCAGAGATTTTAGTTTAAAAAGGAGATACCATTAGAGTATATTTGTATATTTTCTAAATGGGGATAATTCAGTAGAGAGGAAGAAATTTGTTGTTAAAGTAAAAAAAAAACTAAGTTAATGCCATATGACCTTGTGTATTTGAGAAAAGGAAAACCATCATTTTCAGCAACCCATCATCTTCCTTTCTTTTCAGTTTTCCTTTGTTCTTACTGTCTCCTGAGGAGAGAGAGCCCTTTGAACACCAAACAGTCCATGTCTGTTTGAGAAGTTATACCATCCCTAGTCGTTTTCTTAGCAGAGCCACTTTCCCTTATTTTCTTTCCACTTGAAAAGTCCCAGAGTTTCTTTTATGAATTAAGAGGAGTTTTCTTAAAATCAGTTTTGGTTTCATTCCATGCATTATATATGTCTTGCTAGCAATTATTTGGCCATATCTTTTCCCTGGATTCTAGTGTGAGGTGGGTTGGAGAGAATAGCACTAATCATGAGATATTCTTAAATGCGTTTGCAATGGGAGGGGTGCAGGACAATACACACACGCATGCACGCACACACACACACACACACACACACACACCGTCCTCTCCCTCTCCTTCACATGCAGCTCCCACAATATAACACTTTCCTTTACCCTATCAAGAAATGGAGTATTTCCCCCAGATAAGTGTACAGGCATGGGTTTGGCTGGAGAAGAGGCTTCAGAGCATTGAAAACTTCAGCCACCAGCCTGCCAGCTTTAACCTCCTCTCTCAGCTGCCTCAGGATGGAAGCTTCAGAGTTTTAGTACCAGACCAGTCGCTTACCGTTCTCAAACACCTTGATCACTAGCTTCCTTGTCTTTTTTGTAAAGATGAAATTAAAGACTTGCCTGAAGTATAAGAGGTAGCAGTTATTAGTAGGAGACATTGAGGAAGAACTGGACCTTATAACTATCCTCCTTGCAGAAATAAGACTCATACTTTCAGTCAGGTGAAGTGCTGTTGAAGTGGGAATTTGCCGAAAAGAGAAGGTTAGGAGAGAAAGGAGCATCTTTCCTCCACCCACTCCTTCCTAGGATTTGAATTTGAATAGCCCTAATTTCTCAGGACCAGCCCCTATGCGCCTAATGTTTACCTTGAAAGTTCCAGGGAATCTGGTGGTCACTTCCCCATGAGAAGGAGGATGTGTTTTTCTAAAGGATCAGAAAAGGTGAAGGTCGAGGTAGTATTTTACCCTACGTTTGGGTAAAAACACAAAAGTCCATGCCATGTTCCCAAAAATTTCACCTGGAAAAAACATGTTAGTTATGAAAGTGAAAATGTAGTAGGTCAAAAGTCAGTTCTTGCAGCCACAGGGCAAAAATCAGGCTTGATAATGATGTTCATGAAACTGTGACATGGTAATGCCCCAGAGGAGGCTGATTAATTGTTGCAGTTAAGAGCCATGAGGACACATTCTGACCTGTGTACACACTAAGGCAGTTAGGAAACACTTCTAATCTTGGGTGAACTTAGCAACTCAGCCCTCCCTAGTGATAAAAAACAATAACCCCAAGGAGAGTACTAATGCCAAACTTAACTACCCTCCCCCCACCAGGCCACAAGAGAATCATCATTTGTATTTTGGATATTTGTATTTCAAAGGATCAATTTAGCTTAGGAAAACTAATCTATTATCATGGGAAAGGTTCCTTTAAAACTTTAGTATGATAAAAGTTTACCTCAATAGTATGCACTGAGATTAGTTTAGAGTATTCTGTGTTCTCCCAAGATATGCTCTTATTTAGTTGCTTTAACTGCTGGGGCGATAAAGAGAGGGTGAGTGATGTTAAGAAACATAGTAATGATGGGAGACTGGGGTGTAGAGAATGGAGCGACTTTCCTTGGTTGAAGAGTGTACTGAAATGAAGTGCCAGCATTCTGATTCTAAGTAAGGCCTATAGCTTTTGGTTCTAAGCAGAGGTAAAACTTTCCAACCACTAGTTAGTGAAGCCGAAAGCCCACAAGACTTTCCAAAATGGTTTAAAGAAGAATTTGGGTCAAGATGATACCAATATTTAATGCAGCTATGAAACCACCTCCCATATATTCAGAACTTGTAAGCCAGGTTGCAAGATCCTCTAGCTCTCTACTAGGTCCTTCCTTATGTTGCTTCCCACTGCTCAGTTAGCATCTCTTGGGAAAAAGACAAGATGAGCAGTGCAAAAGAAGAGGACATCGCAACCAGGAACACGGCCCCTCAACATTTTGCGTCAATGGTTTGCTTGTTTGCTGTTGACTTCCCTTTCACTCCCAGAGCTAGCCATTCAGAGCCTCATCAGGTTCCACTTTCAACTGTGGTTTCATGTAGAGAGTGGCCTGTCAAAAGCCAGTGGACTAAATGCAAGTGAAGTAGAGCAGACCCTGGAAACTGCCAGGACAGCAGAGGCTGTAATTCATTACATGACCAGATTCTGACAAGGACGAGCCAGGAGGCCAGGAATCCGAGCTGCCCTGGTGACTTGGCAGCTAGACCTCAGGCCATGAGGCAGGACACCAGAGTTCAGGGCAGATTGCGTTTCACTGGAGCTTCTGGCAATTAAATCATACTGAAATCTGAGATTTAAAAGACAACATCAGGTCAGCTGCTCATTAACCAGGAGCCAGAGAAAGACTACATTATTCCCTGAGATTTCCTCTCCGGTGTTACTCAAGGCCAGGCAGCATCTAGAGGGTCCACAAGTTCCAGTAATTCTTGGAGATGATAGTCACTGTCCACCAGACTGAAAGCATTACTTGGACCCAATTTCCTGGGTCAGTTGCACCTCTTGACTTTTCTGTCTTCAAATCATGACCAATGGATTGCTCTTCCTCCTAGTGTTTGCACCATTCAGGTAGTTACTGTCTTTATTTTCAGACACTCTCCTGTCCTGGCTCAAGCCATTAGTGAGCAAACAAATGTTTAGTCTCTGTGTTAGATTCTGGGCAGGGAATGCGGAAGTTAGAGGGCATAGGCTCTCCTCACAAGGGCCTTTTCAATGTGCTCTGATCCATTATAGGTCACTAGTGTTGCTCCTAATTTTGAAGCATAAGGTAGCTGAAAATAAATACTGAAAAAAGAGGGTAGAGTGGTAATAGTTATAAGAGCTCAGATTACTGAACTGATTAGAGTGAATCAATGTTCGGTCACTGAGGTGCAATAGGGCTTTCTTTTAACCACTGAATTGACCATTTTTCAAGTGAGCATGCAAATACAGAATGATTTAATTCCCCCTCCTTATGATATCATAAGCAATGAAAGAAGAAAGTCATCTATGAAGCAGCTTTTTGGCTAACACAAATCCTAACTAACTAGTTTCTTGAGTGGGAGTCATGGGAAAGAGTGGGCTGGAGAACAGAATCAACTCACCTGACCAAACCTACGAGGTCTTTGGCATATAAATGATGCTTTGCCTTAGAACTACTATCAAAACCATCTTATTTTTGGGTTTTAAGTTCTTTGTTTCTTGGAGTAGTATCTTGCTCATCCATTTTCTCCTGTGTTATTATATCACATTGCATCTGGTATATTCCTTACCTTGCCGGAAACAGTCTGCAAATACTGGAAA